>JAFMOC010000236.1:52500-97500 GCA_019802505.1 Corydoras sp. C115
CCCCCCCATCACCCTGACGTTCCCCCATCACCCAGACGTTCCTATCACACCAACCCCCCCCCCCCCATCACCCAGACGTTCCTATCACACCAACCCCCCCCCCCCCCATCACCCTGACGTTCCCCCCATCACCCAGACGTTCCTATCACACCAACCCCCCCATCACCCTGACGTTCCCCCATCACCCAGACGTTCCTATCACACCAACCCCCCCCCCCCCCCCCCCATCACCCTGACGTTCCCCCATCACCCAGACGTTCCTATCACACCAACCCCCCCCCCCCCCCCCCATCACCCAGACGTTCCTATCACACCAACCCCCCCGCCCATCACCCTGACGTTCCCCCCATCACCCAGACGTTCCTACCACACCAACCCCCCCCGCCCATCACCCTGACGTTCCCCCCATCACCCTGACGTTCCTATCACACCAACCCCCCCCCCCCATCACCCTCAAGTCACACAAACATCTCCGCCAACACCCCCCCCCCCCCCATCACCCTCAACGTCACCTTGACATTATTGCGACATCACCCCTACGTTCCCCCCTATTTCAGTGATATCACCCCAATGTCCGCCCCCCCCCTCCCCCATCACCCTGACATCACCCCCCCCCCCCATCACTCCGACATGCCCTGACACCCCCCCCATTACCCTGACTCTGAATCTGCATGCCTTGCCACTGCTGAAGGTGATCCTCATAACGTGCAGAACACTCACAGTGGAACCAAAGAACAATCATCTCCTGCAATCTGAGAACTCACTGAAAAACGCAAAGCAAAGTGCCGCGTCATCACAGATACCTTAGTGACGTGCTCTTCCTCCAGTTCGTCCTCGTCCTCTTCGTCATTCAGCCTGAGGAAGAACGCAGGAATCACAGTTTTAGGGCCGCAACAACGAATCGATAAAATCGATAAAAATCGATTATTGAAAGTGTCGATAATGAATCTCATCATCGATTCGTCGGGTCGCACGATTTCCGCGTCACTCGTTACGTCACTGCGGCGCTTCAACAACCCTGGAAAATCCATCCATTATCTCCCGCTTTATCCTCTATTAGGGTTGCGGTGGGAGGGTTCCCCATGCCCATCCAGGGGAGAACGTCTCGGGCGCTGGGCAGATACACCCAGGACAGGACGCCAATCTATCGCTGGGCACACACTCACTCACACACACACACACACACACACACACACTCTATATGGGGCAATTTTGGAGAATTCAATTGACTTGATCCATGTTTTTGGACTGTGGGAGGAAACCGGAGAACCCGGAGGAACCCCACACGGACACGGGGAGAACATGGAAACTCCACCCAGATTGGGATTCGAACCGGGAATCCCTAGTGCTGAGAGGAGAACGTACTAACCACTAAGCCACCGTGCCGCCACGCTGAAAAATAATAGTGAAAAAATAAAATGCTGCTATTCTGGAGAACCCCCTCGTCCCTGTGATCTGCAGGTTCTGCCTCCGTTAGTACTGCTCTGGTCACATGATCTACCACGTTACCCTCGTCCCGTTACTCAGTTGGTGTCTCTGAAACGCTTTTGAAGTGTTTCCAGCGATGACCTCAGAACTCTTTCATCTTCAGAACATCAAAGCAACGTTAAAAATCGTTTTTGGAATTTGCCACTAGATGGCAGTATTAATTGTTAGATTCATTATCTCCCACTTTATCCTCTATAAGGGTCGCGGTGGGGTTCCCCATGCCCAACCAGGGAGAACGTCTCGGGCGCTGGGCAGATACACCCAGGACAGGACACCAATCCATCGCTGGGCACACACTCACTCACACAGACACACTCTATATGGGGCAATTTGGAGAACTCAATTGACTTGATCCGTGTTTTTGGACTGTGGGAGGAAACCGGAGAACCCGGAGGAAACCCATGCGGACACGGGGAGAACATGGAAACTCCACCCAGATTGGGATTCGAACCGGGAATCCCTAGCGCTGAGAGGAGAACATGCTAAACCACTAAAAAAAAAATCTGTTTTGGAATTTGCCACTAGATGGCAGTATTTAATTGTTAGATTCAAGATTCAAAGCGGGCGGCACGGTGGCTTAGTGGTTTAGCATGTTCTCCTCTCAGCGCTAGGGATTCCCGGTTCGAATCCCCATCTGGGTGGAGTTTCCATGTTCTCCCCGTGTCTGCGTGGGTTTCCTCCGGGTTCTCCGGTTTCCTCCCACAGTCCAAAACCATGGATCAAGTCAATTGAATTCTCCAGATTGCCCCATATAGAGTGTGTCTGTGTGAGTGAGTGTGTGCCCAGCGATGGATTGGCGTCCTGTCCTGGGTGTATCTGCCCAGCGCCCGAGACGTTCTCCCCTTGATGGGCATGGAGAACCCCACCGCGACCCTAATAGAGGATAAAGCAGGAGATAATGAATGAAAATAGAATTAAAAAATGAAGAAATAAATTTTAAAAAATAATAAGGGGTCCAAAAACATGGATCAAGTCAATTGAGTTCTCCAAATTGCCCCATATAGAGTGTGTATGTGTGAGTGAGTGTGTGTGTGTGTCCAGCGATGGATTGCCCCCCTGTCCTGGGTGTATCTGCCCAGCGCCCGAAACGTTCTCCCCTGGATGGGCATGGGGAACCCCCCCGTGACCCCAATAGAGGATAAAGCTGGAGATAAAGATAATGGTATACTACTGGAGTCCTTAAGTAGTACCTAATTAAGTGGCCGGTCCGAGTCGGCCAATCGGAAAGGCCGATCTTAACGTGTGACGTTGGTACCTGCTTCTGGTTGCCGCTCCTTCCTCCTCGCTCTCGTAATCTGCAACGATAAGCCCCTCCTCCTCTTCCTCGTCCTGTCCGGCCTGAGGTCCCTGCTCGGAGGAGGTGTCCCGCCGACTCCGCTCCAGCAACCGTTCGGTCTCGCCGTCCTCGTCGTTCTAGATCGGACACAAAGACACGTCGGTCATACGCACGCCGACCCACCACCTCCCGACAACGGAACCCAGAACCTCACTTTTCTCTTGATGGCGTATCTCAGCTGAGCGTCACGCCGGATGTTCTGCAGCCGTTCCTCTCTCCTCCGTCTCTTCAACTCCTCGTCCTGCGAAAGCACGTCCACGCCGTGTATGGGTTCTAAGGGTACAAGCCGTGTCTGATGTTGCTATAACAACCTCCTAAATAAGGCAAATGGTAGGTACCGCTGCAGCAACCATACCAGGACACCAGGGGGAGCCCTTTACCTTCCTCCATCCATCATCCATTATCTTCTGCTTTATCCTATATTAGGGTCGCGGGGGGGGGGTCTCGGGCGCTGGGCAGATACACCCAGGACAGGGCGCCAATCCATCTCTGGGCACACACTCACTCACACAGACACACTCTATATGGGGCAATTTGGAGAACTCAATTGACTTGATCCATGTTTTTGGACTGTGGGAGGAAACCGGAGAACCCAGAGGAAACCCACGTGGACAGGGGGAGAACATGGAAACTCCACCCAGATTAGGATTCGAACTGGGAATCCCTAGTGCTGAGAGGAGAACATGCCAAACCACTAAGCCACTGTGCAGCCCTGAAAAGTCAACAGTGCTTGCTATAACCACCATAGTCCCTCATAAATTAGTTGCCACAACTACAATAATCCCTCTTTAGCAAACGGTTGCCATAACTAATATACACTTCAATAATCCATGGTTGTCACATTAACTATAATCCCTTAGAGATATTTGCTAAATTGACTATAATCCCAAATAAAGAAGAAGTTGTTGCCACAACTATGATAATCCCTCATAAACAACAGTTGCCACAACAACAAAAATCCCTCCTCAAACAAGACCCTTAACCCTCATTGCTCCAGGGATGTTGCGATTAACCCTGTGCTCACCTTGTCCATCCATCCATTATCTTCTGCTTTATCCTCTATTAAAGTCGCGGGGGAGGGGGGGGGGTTCTCCATGTCCATCCAGGGGAGAACGTCTCGGGCGCTGGGCAGATACACCCGGGACAGGGGGGCAATCTATCGCTGGGCACACTCTCACTCACACAGACACACTCTATATGGGGCAATTTGGAAAACTCCATTGACTTGATCCATGTTTTGGACTGTGGGAGGAAACCGGAGAACCCAGAGGAAACCCACGTGGACACGGGGAGAACATGGAAACTCCACCCAGATTGGTATTCAAATGTCTTGTACTGAGAGGAGAACATGCTAACCACTAAGCCATCGTGCTGCCACATCACTGACTCCAATCATCCATCCATTATCTTCCGCTTTATCCTCTATTAGGGTCGGGGGGGGGGGGGGGGGGGGCTATCCAGGGAAGAACGTTCCCGGGCGCTGGGCAGACAGACCCAGGACAGGGCGCCAATCCATCGCTGGGCACACACTCACTCACACAGACACACTCTATATGGGGCAATTTGGTGAACTCATTTGACTTGATCCATGTTTTGGACTGTGGGAGGAAACGTGAGAACCCAGAGGAAACCCATGTGGACAGGGGGAGAACATGGAAACTCCACCCAGATGGGGATTCGAACCGGGAATCTCTAGTGCTGAGAGGAGAACATGCTAAACCACTAAGCCATCGTGCTGCCACATCACTGACTCCAATCATCCATCCATTATCTTCCGCTTTATCCTCTATTAGGGTCGCGGGGGGGCGGGGGGGCTATCCAGGGGAGAACGTCTCGGGCGCTGGGCAGATACACCCAATCCATCGCTGGGCACACACTCACTCACACAAACACACTCTATATGGGGCAATTTGGAGAACTCAATTGACCTTGATCCATGTTTTTGGACTGTGGGAGGAAACCGGAGAACCCGGAGGACACCCACGCGGACACGGGGAGAACATGGAAACTCCACCCAGATTAGGATTCAAACCGGGAATCCCCAATGCTGAGAGGAGAACATGCTAAACCACCAAGCCGGCCCCTTTACCTTCCTAACAGACAGAAACTGTTGCTCGAGTCAGAAGGGAGTGACATCATGAAATCGAGGGCTTGCCTTCAGTTTGTTCACCATCTCTCGCTCGGCCTTCTTTTCCACAAACTCAGAAATCCAGTCGGGTTCTCCGGCACCTCCGGCGCTGCTCCCTTTCGCCTCCTGGACCCCAATTCCATCTTGGGTTCCGTCGTCTTTTTCTGAGAAAGAAACGTTACAACTTGAAATCATCTCAGCACCGCAGCCATGAGAACATCACCATGGGAACATCACCATGGGAACATCACCATGGGAACATCACCATGGGAACATCACCATGAGAAACGTCACCATGAGAAACGTCACCATGAGGAACGTCACCATGGGGAACGTCACCATGAGGAACGTCACCATGGGGAACGTCACCATGGGCGACGTTCCTCATGGTGACGTTCCTCATGGTGACGTTCCCATGGTGATGTTTCTCATGGAAACGTGCTCTACATACTATCCATCCATTATCTTCCGCTTTATCCTATATTAGGGTCGCGGGGGGGTTCTCCATGCCCATCCAGGGGAGAACGTCTCGGGCGCTGGGCAGATACACCCAGGACAGGACGCCAATCCATCGCTGGGCACATACTCACACACACAAACACACTATATGGGGCAATTTGGAGAACTCAATTGACTTGATCCATGTTTTTGGACTGTGGGAGGAAACCGGAGAACCCGGAGGAAACCCACGCAGACACGGGGAGAACATGGAAACTCCACCCAGATGGGGATTCGAACCGGGAATCCCTAGCGCTGAGAGGAGAACATGCTAAACCACTAAGCCACCGTGCCGCCCTCATTTGTAATGAATGATGATGTCATATCCTCCTCACCAGAACTCCTCTCTTGTTGGAGCTGCAGCAGCTTCAGAGCGTCCATCTTCTTTCTCTCCTCAAAGTCCTTCAGCCAGGTCAGCGCCCCGCAGATCAGACTCAGAGACTTCCCCTGAAATCAGCAACAGAACTCAATCAGCGGAACACTGTGGAAGGACTGAGAGTCCTGGATAAACTGTACAGATGTGCTGGACAGATGTCTAAATAGAAACCTGTACAGATGTGCTGGATAAACTGTACAGATGTGCTGGATAAACTGTACAGATGTGCTGGATAAACTGTACAGATGTGCGGGATACAAACCTGTACAGATGTGCTGGATAAACTGTACAGATGTGCTGGACAGATGTCTAAATAGAAACCTGTACAGATGTGCTGGATAAACTGTACAGATGTGCTGGACATATGTCTAAATAGAAACCTGTACAGATGTGCTGCATAAACTGTACAGATGTGCTGGACAGATGTCTAAATAGAAACCTGTACAGATGTGCTGGATAAACTGTACAGATGTGCTGGACAGATGTCTAAATAGAAACCTGTACAGATGTGCTGGATAAACTGTACAGATATGCTGGACAGATGTCTAAATAGAAACCTGTACAGATGTGCTGGATAAACTGTACAGATGTGCTGGATAAACTGTACAGATGTGCGGGATACAAACCTGTACAGATGTGCTGGATAAACTGTACAGATGTGCTGGACAGATGTCTAAATAGAAACCTGTACAGATGTGCTGCATAAACTGTACAGATGTGCTGGACAGATGTCTAAATAGAAACCTGTACAGATGTGCTGGATAAACTGTACAGATGTGCTGGACAGATGTCTAAATAGAAACCTGTACAGATGTGCTGGATAAACTGTACAGATGTGCTGGACAGATGTCTAAATAGAAACCTGTACAGATGTGCTGGATAAACTGTACAGATGTGCTGGATAAACTGTACAGATGTGCGGGATACAAACCTGTACAGATGTGCTGGATAAACTGTACAGATGTGCTGGACAGATGTCTAAATAGAAACCTGTACAGATGTGCTGCATAAACTGTACAGATGTGCTGGACAGATGTCTAAATAGAAACCTGTACAGATGTGCTGGATAAACTGTACAGATGTGCTGGACAGATGTCTAAATAGAAACCTGTACAGATGTGCTGGATAAACTGTACAGATGTGCTGGACAGATGTCTAAATAGAAACCTGTACAGATGTGCTGGATAAATTGTACAGATGTGCTGGACAGATGTCTAAATAGAAACCTGTACAACATGTGCTGGATAAACTGTACAGATGTGCTGGACAGATGTCTAAATAGAAACCTGTACAACATGTGCTGGATAAACTGTACAGATGTGCTGGACAGATGTCTAAATAGAAACCTGTACAGATGTGCTGCATAAATTGTACAGATGTGCTGGACAGATGTCTAAATAGAAACCTGTACAGATGTGCTGGATAAACTGTACAGATGTGCTGGACAGATGTCCAAATAGAAACCTGTACAGATGTGCTGGATAAACTGTACAGATGTGCTGGATAAACTGTACAGATGTGCTGGATAAACTGTACAGATGTGCTGGACAGATGTCTAAATAGAAAACTAAAAAAAATATGCTGGACAGAACACTTCACAGATGTGCTGGACAGAGAAGATGGATAGATATATCCATCCATCCATTATCTTCAGTTTTATCCTCTATTAGGGTTGCGGGGGGGGGGGGGTGGGGGGTTCCCCATGCCCATCCAGGGGAGAACGTTTCAGGCGCTGGGCAGATACACCCAGGACAGGACGCCAATCTATCACTGGACACACACTCACTCTCACAGACACTCTATATGGGGCAATTTGGAGAACTCAATTGACTTGATCCATGTTTTTGGACTGTGGGAGGAAACCGAAGAACCCGGAGGAAACCCACGCAGACATGGAGAGAACATGGAAACTCCACCCAGATTGGGATTCAAACCGGGAATCCCTAGCGCTGAGAGGAGAACATGCTAATTACTAAATCACCATGCCGCCCTGAATAGATATATGAAAAATAAATTAACCACAAATGTGCTGGACAAATGAAAACTGTACAGATGTGCTGGACAGATGTGCTCTCTACAGATGAAACTCTGTCCAAGATAGAAGACTTTAGATGAAGATGAGGATGTGCTGGATGAAGATGAGGATGAGGAGTATGTGCTGGATGAAGATGAGGATGTGCTGGATGAAGATGAGGATGTGCTGGATGAAGATGAGGATGAGGAGTTTGTTATGGATGAAGATGAGGATGAGGAGTATGTTATGGATGAAGATGAGGAGTATGTTATGGATGAGGAGTTTGTTCTGGATGAAGATGAGGATGTGCTGGATGAAGATGAGGATGAGGAGTATGTTATGGATGAAGATGAGGATGAGGAGTTTGTTCTGGATGAAGATGAGGATGTGCTGGATGAAGATGAGGATGAGGAGTTTGTTCTGGATGAAGATGAGGATGAGGATGTGCTGGATGAAGATGAGGAGTATGTTCTGGATGAAGATGAGGATGAGGAGTTTGTTCTGGATGAAGATAAGGATGAGGAGTATGTTCTGGATGAAGATGAGGATGAGGAGTATGTTATGGATGAAGATGAGGATGAGGAGTATGTTCTGGATGAAGATAAGGATGAGGAGTATGTTCTGGATGAAGATGAGGATGAGGAGTATGTTATGGATGAAGATGAGGATGGGCTGGATGAAGATGAGGATGAGGAGTATGTTATGGATGAAGATGAGGATGAGGAGTTTGTTCTGGATGAAGATGAGGATGTGCTGGATGAAGATGAGGATGAGGAGTTTGTTATGGATGAAGATGAGGATGAGGAGTATGTTATGGATGAAGATGAGGATGGGCTGGATGAAGATGAGGATGAGGAGTATGTTATGGATGAAGATGAGGATGAGGAGTTTGTTCTGGATGAAGATGAGGATGTGCTGGATGAAGATGAGGATGAGGAGTTTGTTATGGATGAAGATGAGGATGAGGAGTATGTTATGGATGAAGATGAGGAGTATGTTATGGATGAGGAGTTTGTTCTGGATGAAGATGAGGATGTGCTGGATGAAGATGAGGATGAGGAGTATGTGCTGGATGAAGATGAGGATGAGGAGTTTGTTATGGATGAAGATGAGGATGAGGAGTTTGTTATGGATGAAGATGAGGATGTGCTGGATGAAGATGAGGATGAGGAGTATGTGCTGGATGAAGATGAGGATGTGCTGGATGAAGATGAGGATGAGGAGTATGTTCTGGATGAAGATGAGGATGTGCTGGATGAAGATGAGGATGAGGAGTTTGTTATGGATGAAGATGAGGATGAGGAGTTTGTTATGGATGAAGATGAGGATGAGGAGTTTGTTATGGATGAAGATGAGGAGTTTGTTATGGATGAAGATGAGGATGAGGAGTATGTTCTGGATGAAGATGAGGATGAGGAGTATGTTCTGGATGAAGATGAGGATGAGGAGTATGTTATGGATGAAGATGAGGATGAGGAGTTTGTTCTGGATGAAGATGAGGATGTGCTGGATGAAGATGAGGATGAGGAGTATGTTATGGATGAAGATGAGGATGAGGAGTTTGTTCTGGATGAAGATGAGGATGTGCTGGATGAAGATGAGGATGTGCTGGATGAAGATGAGGATGAGGAGTTTGTTATGGATGAAGATGAGGATGTGCTGGATGAAGATGAGGATGAGGAGTATGTTATGGATGAAGATGAGGATGAGGAGTTTGTTCTGGATGAAGATGAGGATGTGCTGGATGAAGATGAGGATGAGGAGTTTGTTCTGGATGAAGATGAGGATGAGGATGTGCTGGATGAAGATGAGGAGTATGTTCTGGATGAAGATGAGGATGAGGAGTTTGTTCTGGATGAAGATGAGGGTATGTTCTGGATGAAGATGAGGATGAGGAGTATGTTCTGGATGAAGATGAGGATGAGGAGTATGTTCTGGATGAAGATGAGGATGAGGAGTATGTTCTGGATGAAGATAAGGATGAGGAGTATGTTATGTTCTGGATGAAGATGAGGATGATGTTATGGATGAGATGAGGATGTTAGTTTGTTCTGGATGAAGATGAGGATGTGCTGGGCTGGATGAAGGATGAAGATGAGGATGAGGAGTATGTTATGGATGAAGATGAGGATGAGGAGTTTGTTCTGGATGAAGATGAGGATGTGCTGGATGAAGATGAGGATGAGGAGTTTGTTATGGATGAAGATGAGGATGAGGAGTTTGTTATGGATGATGAGATGAGGAGTTATGGATGAAGATGGATGAGGAGTTTGTTCTGGATGAAGATGAGGATGTGCTGGATGAAGATGAGGATGAGGAGTATGTGCTGGATGAAGATGAGGATGAGGAGTTTGCTGGATGAAGATGAGGATGAGGAGTTTGTTCTGGATGAAGATGAGGATGTGCTGGATGAAGATGAGGATGAGGAGTTTGTTATGGATGAAGATGAGGATGAGGAGTTTGTTATGGATGAAGATGAGGATGAGGAGTTTGTTATGGATGAAGAAGATGAGGAGTTTGTTATGGATGAAGATGAGGATGAGGAGTATGTTCTGGATGAAGATGAGATGAGGAGTATGTTCTGGATGAAGATGAGGATGAGGAGTATGTTATGGATGAAGATGAGGATGAGGAGTTTGTTCTGGATGAAGATGAGGATGTGGCTGGATGAAGATGAGGATGAGGAGTATGTTATGGATGAAGATGAGGATGAGGAGTTTGTTTCTGGATGAAGATGAGGATGTGCTGGATGAAGATGAGGATGTGCTGGATGAAGATGAGGATGAGGAGTTTGTTATGGATGAAGATGAGGATGTGCTGGATGAAGATGAGGATGAGGAGTATGTTATGGATGAAGATGAGGATGAGGAGTTTGTTCTGGATGAAGATGAGGATGTGCTGGATGAAGATGAGGATGAGGAGTTTGTTCTGGATGAAGATGAGGATGAGGATGTGCTGGATGAAGATGAGGAGTATGTTCTGGATGAAGATGAGGATGAGGAGTTTGTTCTGGATGAAGATAAGGATGAGGAGTATGTTCTGGATGAAGATGAGGATGAGGAGTATGTTATGGATGAAGATGAGGATGAGGAGTATGTTCTGGATGAAGATAAGGATGAGGAGTATGTTCTGGATGAAGATGAGGATGAGGAGTATGTTATGGATGAAGATGAGGAGTATGTTATGGATGAGGAGTTTGTTCTGGATGAAGATGAGGATGTGCTGGATGAAGATGAGGATGAGGAGTTTGTTATGGATGAAGATGAGGATGGGCTGGATGAAGATGAGGATGAGGAGTATGTTATGGATGAAGATGAGGATGAGGAGTTTGTTCTGGATGAAGATGAGGATGTGCTGGATGAAGATGAGGATGAGGAGTTTGTTCTGGATGAAGATGAGGATGAGGATGTGCTGGATGAAGATGAGGAGTATGTTCTGGATGAAGATGAGGATGAGGAGTATGTTATGGATGAAGATGAGGATGAGGAGTATGTTCTGGATGAAGATAAGGATGAGGAGTATGTTCTGGATGAAGATGAGGATGAGGAGTATGTTCTGGATGAAGATGAGGATGAGGAGTATGTTATGGATGAAGATGAGGATGTGCTGGATGAAGATGAGGATGAGGAGTTTGTTATGGATGAAGATGAGGATGGGCTGGATGAAGATGAGGATAAGGAGTATGTTATGGATGAAGATGAGGATGGGCTGGATGAAGATGAGGATGTGCTGGATGAAGATGAGGATGAGGAGTTTGTTCTGGATGAAGATGAAGATGAGGATGAGGAGTATGTTCTGGATGAAGATGAGGATGAGGAGTATGTTCTGGATGAAGATGAGGATGAGGAGTATGTTCTGGATGAAGATGAGGATGAGGATGAGGAGTATGTTCTGGATGAAGATGAGGATGAGGAGTATGTTCTGGATGAAGATGAGGATGAGGATGAGGAGTATGTTCTGGATGAAGATGAGGATGAGGAGTATGTTCTGGATGAGGATGAGGATGAGGAGTATGTTCTGGATGAGGATGAGGAGTATGTTCTGGATGAAGATGAGGAGACTGACCGTGCCAGTGGGACTCTCGAATATTCCAACTTGGCCCTGATCCAGAACGGAATAAAGCGCCTCCATGAAGCGCTCCTGGATGGGATAGGCTTTAAACGGGAAGGGGAACCGGTCTCGCTCGTGCTCCATCTTGTTCTCTGTGTTCTGCTAACGGAGAACCCGGGCTGAACGTTCTGCTTAACGGCGCGAGAACCTAATCCTACCAACCGACTTAAACTTTAATACCACGAGGTAAACGTCGCTAACAGCTGCGGTTCTGAAGGTTCTGCAGGTTCCTCAGGTTCGTCCCTCGGGATCTGAAGGTTCTAATGGTTCTGGTGGTTCCTCAGGTTCGTCCCTCAGATTCTGAAGGTTCTGCAGGTTCTAATGATGCTATTGGTTTCTCAGGTTCGTCCCTCAGGTTCTGGTGGTTCTAATGGTTCTATTGGTTCCTCAGGTTCGTCCCTTAGGTTCTGCAGGTTCTGAAGGTTCGTCCCTCAGGTTCTGTAGGTTCGTCCCTCAGGTTCTGCAGGTTCGTCCCTTAGGTTCTGAAGGTTCTAATGGTTCTGGTGGATCTGAAGGTTCTGCAGGTTCTGAAGGTTCTGCAGGTTCGTCCCTCAAGTTCTGAAGGTTCTAATGGTTCTAATGGTTCTGTAGGTTCCTCAGCTTCGTTCTCTTCGGTTTTAATCCAACAGAGAAAAACACAACGACGGAACTTCCTCGAACTCGCGCGCCGCGCCGGAGCGCTAACCAATGAGGAGGGAGACAACGGGAGTTAGGGAGCGTCTACCAATTACCCTTTACATTATACACGAAACCAATAGTCCATCCATCCACCCATTATCTTCCGATTTATCCTCTATTAGGGTCGCGGGGGGGTTCCCCATGTCCATCCAGGGGAGAACATTTCCGGCGCTGGGCAGATTGGTGCCCGGGACAGGGCACCAATCTATCACTGGACACACACTCACTCACACAGACACACTCTATATGGGGCAATTTGGAGAACTCAATTGACTTTATCCATGTTTTTGGACTGTGGGAGGAAACCGAGAACCCGGAGGAAACCCACGTGGACACGGGGAAAACATGGAAACTCCACCCAGATTGGGGATTCGAACCGGGAATCCCTAGCGCTGAGAGGAGAACGTGCTAATGACTAAGCCACTGTGCAGCCCTGAAAAGTCAACAGTGCTTGTTATAACCGCCATAGTCCCTCATAAATTAGTTGCCACAACTACAATAATTCCTCTTTAACAATGGTTGCCATAACTAATATACACTTTAATAATCCATTGTTGTCACATTTACTGTAATCCCTTAGAGATAATTGCAAAATTTACTACAATCCCGAATAAAGAACAGTTGTTGTCACAACTATGGCAATCCTTCATTAACAAGCGTCACCACTGATAATGATGATGATAATCCCTCATAAACAACAGTTGCCACAACAACAAAAATCCCTCATAAAACAATTTGCCACAACAAATTTAAAAGTTTACAACTGTTACCACAACTATGATAATCCCTTATTAACAACTGTTGCCACAACTATGGTAATCCCTTATTAACAACAGTTGCCAAAACTATGATAATCCCTTAACAACAGTTGCCAAAACTATGACAATCCCTCATAAACAACATTGTCACAACTAAAATAATCCCTCATAAACAGTTGCTACAACTACGATAATCCCTCATAAACAACAGTTGCCACAACAACAATAATCCCTCATAAACAAGTTTCCACAACTACGACAATCCCTCATTAACAAGTTGCTACAACTAATATAATCCCCCAAAAACAACAGTTGCCACAACTATGATAATTCCTCATAAACAACTGCCACAACTACTAAAATTGCTTAAAAACAACAGTTCTCACAACTACTGTAATCCCCCAAAAACAACAGTGGCCACAACTATGATAATCCCTCATAAAACATTGTCACAACTAAAATAATACCTCATAAACAAGTGCCACAACTGCTATAATTGCTTAAAAACATTTGCCACAACTACTGTAATCCCTCAAAAACAACAGTTGCCACAACTACGATAACCCCTCATTAATAGTTGCCACAACTACTAAAATTCCTCATAGTTGCCGCAACCCTGATAAATCCCTCCTAAACAACAGTGGCCACAACCGTGATAATCCCTCATAATCAGGGGTTGCCACAATTTCTCTAATCCCTACGGTGGCCGAGAAGTGCAAAACAAATTAACAAACTTCGATTGTCACAACTAAGTTAATCCCTCATGCACAACAGTTACCACAACTACGATATTCCCTCATAAACAGTTGCCTGACAACTTTAATCCTTTTAAAAATAAAAAGTGAGAAATCAGGCCCTTTTTTCATGATTTTATTAACGTAACTACTTCCTTTATTTTCAGGTGTGAAAAGTCTTAGCTCATTTAATCCAGGCTTAATGAAGCTCATGCCGGGACATGTGTGCTGTAGTGATGAGTCGGTCGTGAAAGATCCGGGCTCTAAGAATCGGCTCTTTAAAGTGAACAAGGAGAGCCGGTTCTTGATTGGGAGCCGATGTGGGCGGAGTCTGTATATCTGCACTGAGCAGGAGAGGAGGGGTTACACACACACACACACACACACACACACACACAACACACACACACACACACAAAGTGAACACACAGAGAGAAGTTTGCACAATAAATAGAGAAATAAATAACTGGGGCGGCACGGTGGCTTAGTGGTTGGCACGTTCGCCTCTCAGCGCTAGGGATTCCCGGTTCGAATCCCCATCTGGGTGGAGTTTCCATGTTCTCCCCGTGTTTCCTCCAGGTTCTCCGGTTTCCTCCCACAGTCCAAAAACATGGATAAGTCAATTGAATTCCCAAAATTGCCCCATATAGAGTGTGTGTGTGTGAGTGAATGTGTGCCCAGCGATGGATTGGCGCCCTGTCCTGGGTGTATCTGCCCAGCACCTGAGACGTTCTCCCCTGGATGGGCATGGGGAACCCCCCGCGACCCTAATAGAGGATAAAGCGGAAGATAATGGATGAATGAATAAATAACTGGCTAGGTAAAGAAAATGAGTGACAGAAAGCGTAGAAAAGTTTGGATACATTTTAGTGTGATGGACAGTTCAAAGGCTAGACTGTGCAAAATTTAAAAAATATATTTTTAATTCATTCATTATCTCCCGCTTTATCCTCTATTAGGGTCGCGGTGGGGTTCCTCATGCCCTTCCAGGGGAGAAAGTTTCGGGAGCTGGGCAGATACACCCAGGACAGGGTGCCAATCCATCACTGGGTACACACTCACTCACACACACACTCTATATGGGGCAATGTGGAGCATTCAATTCACCTCCATGTTTTGATCCATGTTGGGCTGTGGGAGGAAACCGGAGAACCCGGAAACTCCACCCAGATTGGGAACCGGGAATCCCTAGTGCTGAGAGGAGAACATGCTAAACCACTAAGCCACCGTGCCGCCCCATCACTGACTCCAATCATCCATCCATTATCTTCCGCTTTATCCTCTACTAGGGTTCGGGGGGGGGGGGGGGGTTCCCCATGCCCATCCAGTGGAGAACGTTTCAGGCGCTGGGCAGATACACCCAGGACAGGACACCAATCTATCACTGGACACACACTCACACACACAGACACACTCTATATGGGACAATTTGGAGAACTCAAATGACTTGATCCATGCTTTTGGACTGTGGGAGGAAACCGGAGAAGCCGGAGGAAACCCACAGGGACACGGGGAGAACATGGAAACTCCACCCAGATGGGGATTCGGGAATCCCTAGTGCTGAGAGGAGAACATGCTAACCAGTAAGCTCACCTTGTAAGTTGCTTTGGATAAAAGCGTCTGCTAAATGACCAAATGTAAATGTAATGTAATTAATTATAATTGTAATGTAAATGTAATGTAAATGTAATGTAACTGTAATGTAAATGTAATGTAATGTAATTTTAATGTAAATGTAAATGTAATGTAATGTAATGTAAATGTAATTGTAATGTAAATGTAATGTAATTGTAATGTAATGTAAATGTAATTGTAATGTAAATGTAATGTAATGTAATTGTAATGTAAATGTAATGTAAATGTAATTGTAATGTAAATGTAATGTAATGTAAATGTAACGTAATGTAATGTAAAGTAAATGTAATGTAAAGTAAACGTAATGTAATGTAAATGTAATGTAATGTAAAGTAAAGTATATGTAATGTAATGTAAATGTAATGTAATGTAAATGTAATGTAATCTAAATGTAATGTAATGTAAAGTATATGTAATGTAATGTAATGTAAATGTAATGTAATGTAATGTAAAGTAAATGTAATGTAATGTAATGTAAATGTAATGTAACTGTAATGTAAATGTAATGTAAAGTAACTGTAATGTAAATGTAAAGTAATTGTAATGTAAATGTAATGTAATATAATGTAATGTAATTGTAATAATGTAATGTAATTGTAAATATAATGTAATTGTAATGTAAATGTAATGTAATGTAATGTAAATGTAAATGTAATGTAATTGTAATGTAAATGTAACGTAATGTAAATGTAACGTAATGTAATGTAAAGTAAATGTAATTTGTAATTATAGTGTAAATGTAATGTAATGTAATGTAAATGTAATGTGATGTAAATGTAAATGTAATGTAATTGTGATTGTGTGTTGAGAGGCGCATGTGACTCTTCGTTTTATGCGGCGCTGGTAATTTGGCGACGCTCCCTCGCACGGCGTCGCTTCATTTGAGGCGCTCTAGAAAGTTCTGTCCCCGCTCTGTGGAATCGCCTCGAAGCGTCCACACAGACGCGGCGTCCTCACAGAGCCGTCCAGCACGTCCACGGGAACGACCGAGACACACCCACGCGAATAAAAAAGCCCACGCCGTGGACTGCGTGACAGAGGGACGCTCCAGTGGACGCGGCCGGTGCACCGACAGCGACAGGACTTCACGTGTTACCCGGACCTCGTGCAGACATGACCGCCGAGGAAATGTCCAGCGGCGCCCAGACCGCGGGGACCGAGGGCGAGGACATCACCCCGAAGAAGGACGGAGGGGTTCTCAAGGTTCGTCTGCGCGGCTCTGCTCGCTAGCACACCGCGGTGCAGGCCGGTGGGACACCGAATTCTGGGACCGTCGGATTCCGTGACCGTAGAGGGCGCTGTTTCCAATTTAGACTCTAAAAAAGCTCATCGAAATATAAATAGATACAAAGAAATCGATAGAAAACAGTATTATTGTATTACATAGATCAATTATCTATTAATCCTCTATTAGGTTCCCCCCGGGGGGGGGGGGGGGTGTTGCCCATGCCCATCGGGAGAACGTTCTCAGGCGCTGGGCAGATACACCCAGAACGTGGTGCCAATCTATCACCGGGCACACACACCAGCACACAAACACTCTCAATATGGGGCAATTTAGAGCACTCAATTTACATCCATCCATTATCTTCTGCTTTATCCTCTATTGGGGTTGTGGGGGGGGGTTCCCCATGTGCATCCAGGGGAGAACGTCTCAGGCGCTGGGCAGATACACCCAGAACGTGGTGCCAATCTATCACTGGGTGCACACTCCAGCACACAAACACTCAATATGGGGCAATTTGGAGCACTCAATTTACATCCATCCATTATCTTCTGCTTTATCCTCTATTGGGGTTGGGGGGGTTCCCCATGTGCATCCAGGGGAGAACGTCTCAGGCGCTGGGCAGATACACCCAGAACATGGTGCCAATCTATCACCGGGCACACACACACCAGCACACAAACTCTCTCAATATGGGGCAATTTGCAGCACTCAATTTACATCCATCCAATATATCCATTTTTATCCGCTTTATCCTCTATTAGGGTCGGGTTCCCCATGTCCATCCAGAGGAGAACGTTCCGGGCGCTGGGCAGATACACCCAGGACAGGGGGGCAATCTATCACTGGGTGCACACTCCAGCACACAAACACTCTCAATATGGGGCAATTTGGAGCACTCAATTTACATCCATCCATTATCTTCTGCTTTATCCTCTATTAGGGTCGGGAGGGGTGGGGGGTTCCCCATGTCCATCCAGGGGAGAACGTTTCGGGCGCTGGGCAGATACACCCAGGACAGGGGGACAATCTATCGCTGGGCACACACTCACACAGACACACTCTATATGGGGCAATTTGGAGAACTCAATTGACCTTGATCCATGTTTTTGGACTGTGGGAGGAAACCCACGCAGACACGGGGAGAACATGGAAACTCCACCCAGATTGGGATTCGAACCGGGGTTGCCCATGCCTATCAGGAGAACGTTCCAGACACTGGGCAGATACACCCAGAACGTGGTGCCAATCTATCACCGGGCACACACTCCAGCACACAAACACTCTCAATATGGGGCAATTTAGAGCACTCAATTTACATCCATCCATTATCTTCTGCTTTATCCTCTATTGGGGTCGCGGGAGGGGGGGGGGGTTCCCCATGTGCATCCAGGGGAGAACGTTTCGGGCGCTGGGCAGATACACCCAGAACATAGTGCCTATCTATCACTGGGCACACAAACACTCTCGATATGGGGCAATTTGGAGAACTCAATTGACCTTGATCCATGTTTTTGGACTGTGGGAGGAAACCGGAGAACCCGGAGGAAACCCACAGGGACATGGGGAGAATATGGAAACTCCACCCAGATGGGGATACGAACCGGGAATCCCTAGTGCTAAACCACTAAGCCACCGTGCCGCCCGACATATTTCATATGTAATTAAATTTTATCCAATGTAACTAATAAATGTGCCCAGCGATGGATTGGCGCCCTGTCCTGAGTGTATCTGCCCAGCGCCTGAAACGTTCTCCCCTGGATGGGCATGGGGAACCCCACCGCGACCCTAATAGAGGATAAAGCGGAAGATAATGAATGAATGAATGAACTAATAAATGATCAAACAAAATGAATGTAACAACAGTTTGAAAAATAGATAAATACCCTCATGAAAGGGCAATTTTTAAAGAGGACAGAGGGGGGAATAAGGGATCTGGACTAAAGCCCCTGGTGTTTCTAAACCCTAAAAACGCCCCTGATGGTCAGTCAAGTCTTCTAAATGATCTGAGATGCTTTGCTTTTAAGGTGAAAATAAAAAAAACAATCCATTATAATGTGAACATTTCAAATCAACTGCTCAGGATTTCATTCCCCTTAAATTTATCTTCACGAAAACAAGTATCACACCAATGAGCAGAAATACATGTATTACAAGTTACATGTTTTAAAATTTTTTTTTTAATTATTATTATTATTTATTCATCCATTATCTTCCGCTGTGTCCTATATTAGGGTCACGGTGGGTTCCCCATGCCCATCCAGGGGAGAACGTTTCAGGCGCTGGGCAGATACACCCAGAACATAGTGCCAATCTATCACTGGACACACGCACACACTCTATATGGGGCAATTTGGAGAACTCAATTGACTTGATCCATGTTTTTGGACTGTGGGAGGAAACCGGAGAACCCGGAGGAAACCCACGCGGACACGGGGAGAACATGGAAACTCCACCCAGATGGGGATTCGAACCGGGAATCCCTAGAGCTGAGAGGAGAACATGCTAAACTACTAAGCCACCTATTATTATTCATTAATTATTCATTCATTCATTATCTCCCGCTTTATCCTCTATTAGGGTCGCGGTGGGGTTCCCCATGCCCATCCAGGGGAGAACATCTCGGGCGCTGGGACCCAGGACAGGGTGCCAATCTATCGCTGGGCACACACTCACTCACACAGACACACTCTATATGGGGCAATTTGTAGAACTCAATTGACTTGATCCATGTTTTTGGACTGTGGGTAGGAAACCGGAGAACCCGGAGGAAACCCATGCGGACACGGGGAGAACATGGAAACTCCACCCAGATGGGGATTCGAACCGGGAATCCTTAGCGCTGAGAGGAGAACATGCTAACCACTAAGCCACCTATTATTATTATTATTATTATTCATTCATTAATTAATTTATTTATTTTTAACCTGGTGGTGGCTTAGTGGTTTAGCACGTTCTCCTCTCAGCTCTAGGGATTCCCGGTTCGAATCCCCATCTGGGTGGAGTTTCCATGTTCTCCCCGTGTCCGCGTGGGTTTCCTCCGGGTTCTTCGGTTTCCTCCCACAGTCCAAAAACATGGATCAAGTCAATTGAATTCTCAACATTGCCCCATATAGAGTGTGTCTGTGTGAGTGAGTGTGTGCCCAGCGATAGATTGGCGCCCTGTCCTGGGTGTATCTGCCCAGCGCCCAAGACGTTCTCCCCTGGATGGGCATGGGGAACCCCACCGTGACCCTAATAGAGGATAAAGCGGAAGATAATGAATGAATGAATTATTTATAAATAAATATAATATTAAATAAATATTATTTATTTCTAAAATAAATAGATAACAGTCCTAACGTAGGTTTGGGGGGAGCATAATAAACTCGTGCGTGTCGAAATTGGCAACAGCGCCCTCTACGGTCACAGAATCCGATGGTCACAATATTCGGTGTTCCACCCGCGTGCAGCCGTGCTCGACACCCGGAGTCGATTCCTCCGCGATTCATAACCGAGCGCGCTTCTAGTTTATCTAACTTAATAACAAACCGCATTAAAGTCCAGCGGCTGTGACGTCATCGATGAATTAGAATTTCGTTGCAGTTTTACAGAAACGAGAATTTAAACAGCTTTCTAACGCCGGAATGTTCGGAGTCGGTTCCGATTCGACACACCTGCTAGTCTTATTAACCTAGTTTTCCGTTGTTAGTAACGTTTTGTTTTTTCAGATGAAAAATAAAAACATGGTACTAATTTTAATTTAGTATGTCAGCGGTTTGAACCGCAAACCGTATTGTTTTAGGGTAATTAGAACCTGAAATCAGGGATTCGACTCGTTGGATTTGGCTGTTAGCAAAGCTGTGTTTTTATTTTAATGTGTCGTTTTTTATTATTATTATTTTTATTTATTTTATTTGATATATTAAACTGGGGCGGCACGGTGGCTTAGTGTTTAGCATGTTCTCCTCTCAGCGCTAGAGATTCCCGGTTCGAATCCCCATCTGGGTGGAGTTTCCATGTTCTCCCCGTGTCCGCGTGGGTTACCTCCGGGTTCTCCGGTTTCCTCCCACAGTCCAAAAACATGGATCAAGTCAATTGAGTTCTCCAAATTGCCCCATATAGAGTGTGTCTGTGTGAGTGAGTGTGTGCCCAGTGATAGATTGCCCCCCTGTCCTGGGTGTATCTGCCTAGCGCCCGAGACGTTCTCCCCTGGATGGGCATGGGGAACCCCACCGCGACCCTAATAGAGGATAAAGCAGAAGATAATGGATGAATAAATTAAACTGGGGCAGCACGGTGGCTTAGTGGTTTAGCATGTTCTCCTCTCAGCACTAGAGATTCCCGGTTCGAATCCCCATCTGGGTGGAGTTTTCATGTTCTCCCCGTGGCCGCGTGGGTTTCTTCCGGGTTCTCCGGTTTCCTCCCACAGTCCAAAAACTTGGATCAAGTCAATTGAATTCTCCAAATTGCCCCATATAGAGTGTGTCTGTGTGAGTGAGTGTGTGCCCAGTGATAGATTGCCCCCCTGTCCTGGGTGTATCTGCCCAGCGCCCGAGACGTTCTCCCCTGGATGGACATGGAGAACCCCATAATGCAGATGATAATGGATGGATGGATGTAGAAGTTAAACTCATCTTTCATGTTATGATATATAACTTATCACCGGGTCATCACTGCGTCTTCAACGTCTCCAGATGTTGGGATCAGTGGTCGACCTTATATAATCCCTCCTAAACAGCCACAATGACTATAATTCCTCCTAAATGCCGGTTGCCACAACGACTGTAGTCCCTCCTAAACAGCGGTTGCCACAACGACTGTAGTCCCTCCTAAACAGCGGTTGCCACAACGACTGTAGTCCCTCCTAAACAGCGGTTGCCACAACGACTGTAATCCCTCCTAAACGGCGGTTGCCACAACTACTATAATCCCTCCTAAACAGCGGTTGCCACAACGACTGTAGTCCCTCCTAAACAGCGGCTGCCACAACTACTATAATCCCTCCTGAATGGCGGTTGCCACAACTACTATAATCCCTCCTAAACAGCGGTTGCCACAACGACTGTAGTCCCTCCTAAACAGCGGCTGCCACAACGACTGTAATCCCTCCTAAACGACGGTTGCCACAACTACTATAATCCCTCCTAAATGCCGGTAGCCACAACTACTATAATCCCTCCTAAATGCCGGTTGCCACAACTACAATAATCCCTCCTAAACGGCGGCTGCCACAACTACTATAATCCCTCCTGAATGGCGGTTGCCACAACTACTATAATCCCTCCTTAATGGCGGTTGCCACAACTACAATAATCCCTCCTAAACGGCGGCTGCCACAACTACTATAATCCCTCCTGAATGGCGGTTGCCACAACTACTATAATCCCTCCTAAATGCCGGTTGCCACAACTACTATAATCCCTCCTAAACAGCGGTTGCCACAACGACTGTAGTCCCTCCTAAACAGCGGCTGCCACAACTACTATAATCCCTCCTGAATGGCGGTTGCCACAACTACTATAATCCCTCCTAAACAGCGGTTGCCACAACGACTGTAGTCCCTCCTAAACGGCGGTTGCCACAACGACTGTAATCCCTCCTAAACGGCGGTTGCCACAACGACTGTAATCGGATTTTAATTTAGTACGTCAGCGGTTTGAACCGCAAACCGTATTTTGTTGGAAGGTAATTAGAACCTGAAATCAGGGATTCGACTCGTTGGATTTGGTTGTTAGCAAAGCTGTGTTTATATTTTAATATGTCGTTTTTTATTTATTTATTTATGTATTTTTATTTGATATAAATTAAACTGGGGTGGCACGGCAGCTTAGTGGTTTAGCATGTTCTCCTCTCAGCACTAGAGATTCCCGGTTCGAATCCCCATCTGGGTGGAGTTTCCATGTTCTCCCCCTGTCCACATGGATCAAGGTCAATTGAATTCTCCAAATTGCCCCATATAGAGTGTGTCTGTGTGTGTGAGTGTGTGCCCAGCGATGGATTGGCGTCCTGTCCTGGGTGTATCTGCCCAGCGCCCGAAACGTTCTCCCTTGGATGGACATGGGGAACCTCCCCCCGCGACCCTGATAGAGGATAAAGCGGAAGATAATGGATGGATGAATAAATGAAACTCGGGCAGATCCCTCCTAAACGTCACAGCTAATTTAATCCTTCGTACATGTCCTCAAATCTTCAAGAATTCCTCACAAACAGGGTTGACACAACTACTGTAATTCCTCATGCACAGCGGTTGGCACGACTAAAGTTCCACATATCTGGTCGATCAGATTGTTCTATGTTCTATGTTGTTGGGTGGATTCCCGGTTCGAATCCCAATCTGGGTGGAGGTTCCATGTTCTCCCCGTGTCCGTGTGGGTTTCCTCCGGGTTCTCCGGTTTCCTCCCACAGTCCAAAAACATGGATCAAGTCAATTGAATTCTCCAAATTGCTCAATTGTCAATTCCATCCATCCATTTTCTTCCTCTTTATCCTATATTAGTTATATTCCCCATACCCGTCCAGGGGAGAACGTTTCGGGCGCTGGGCAGATACACCCAGGACAGGGTGCCAATCAATCACTGGACACACACTCACTCACACACACTCTACATGGGGCAATTTGGAGAACTCAATTGACTTGATCCATGTTTATGGACTGTGGAAGGAAACCGGAGAACCTGGAGGAAACCCACACGGACACGGGGAGAACATGGAAACCCACGGGGAGAACATGGAAACTCCACCCAGATGGGGATTCGAACCGGGAATCCCTAGCGCTGAGAGGAGAACATGCTAACCAGTAAGCCACCGTGCCGCCCTGATCAAGGTTAATTGAGTTCTCCAAATTGCCCCATATAGAGTGTGTGAGTGAGTGTGTGTCCAGTGATAGATTGGCGTCCTGTCCTGGGTGTATCTGCCCAGCGCCCGAAACGTTCTCCCCTGGATGGGCATGGGGAACCCTCCCCCCCCTCGCGACCCTAATAGAGGATAAAGCTGAAGATAATGGATGAAAGCTTGTCGTATGTTGTTTTCTGTTCTGACGCCGTGTTGTGGTTCCGCCCCCAGCTGGTGAAGAAGGAGGGGACCGGTTCCGAGCTGCCCATGACCGGAGACAAGGTGTTTGTGCACTACGTAGGGACCCTTCTGGATGGGACTCAGTTCGACTCCAGTCGCGATCGGGGGGAAAAGTTCTCATTCGAGTTGGGCAAAGGTGAGTAACTGGCCCTTCCTCCAGAGTGAGGGGGGGGTGGGGGGGGGCAGCAGGGCAGGGGTAAGTCTGGATGTTTTCCATTCGTGTGATTTGGTGCCCTCCGCAGGTCAGGTGATTAAAGCGTGGGATATCGGTGTGGCGACCATGCGCGTCGGCGAGATCTCCCAGCTGACCTGCAAACCCGAGTACGCGTACGGAGCCGCTGGGAGCCCCCCCAAAATCCCCCCCAACGCCACCCTGGTGTTCCAGGTACACTTTGCACACGGCACTGATCACCATCAACCACCACCAACAACAAACCTAAACCCAGATTACCCCCCCACACACACACACACACACACACACACACACACACACACACATGCTACCACACCCCTCACACAACCCCCCCCCCAAACACACCCCTCACACAACCACAATGTACCCCCCCCCACACACACACACACACATGCTACACACACCCTTCACACAAACCCCCCCCAAAACACACCCCTCACACAAACCCACACACACACACACACACATGCTACCCACCCCTCACACTAACCCCCCCAAACACACCCCTCACACAAACCCCTCCCGCCCCCCACACACACACCCCTCACACAAACCCCCCCCCACACACACACATGTGCTACCACACCCCTCACACAAACCCCCCCCCAAACACACCCCTCACACAAACCCCCCCCCCACACACACACACATGCTACCACAAACCCCCACACAAACCCCTCCCACACACACATGTGCTACCACACCCCTCACACAAACCCCCCCACACACATACACACGTGCTACAAACCCCCTCACACAAACCCCCCCACCCCACACACACACACGCTACCACACCCCTCACACAAACCCCCCCCCCAAACACACCCCTCACACAAAAGCCCCCCCCCACACATACACACATGCTACCACACCCCTCACACAAAGCCTCACACAACCCCCCCCCACACACACACACACCCCTCACACAAAGCCCCCCCACACACCCCTCACACAAAGCCCCCCACACACATACACACCCCTCACACAAGCCCCCCCCACACACACACACCCCTCACACAAACCCCCCACACACACACCCCTCACACAAAACCCCCACACATACACATAACACAACACCACACGTACCCCCCCACACACACACCACATGCACCCCACATACACCTAATCCCCTTCTCGCACAGCACACCCACCCCAAAAATGCACCACATGCACCCTCCATCTCCCACACACCCCTACTCCAAAAACCACACCACACGCACCCCCACTGCACACAACACATTCCTCACACATACTTCCACCACACACCATGTACCTCCCACTACACACACCACGCCCCACATGCATAAAAAAACACACACCCCCACACACAGACCACCCCCCCATACACACCATGCCCCACATGCAAAACACACACCACACCCCCACACACCATGTACCTCCCACTACACACACCATGCCCCACATGCAAAAAACACACACCCCCACACACCATGCACCTCCCACTACACACATCACACCCCACATGCAAAACACACACACCATGCACCTCCCAGTACACGCAAAAATCCCACACATCACACCCCCACACACACCCCTAGCACATGCACCCCTCACACCCCACATGCAGAAACCCCCCTCACACACATCCTCATTTCCCCCACCCCACAAACCTTACACAACACACGCACCCCCTCACAACACATGCCTTGCACACACACACACTCAAGCACGCATTGCACCTCCCACACCACACATGTGAAAAACCCTCACACACACACCCTCACCTCCCACAAACCACACCCCACGCACACCCACTTCCCACCACACAGACCTCCCCCATACATACACACACATCCTACAAACCATGCACTTCCCACTACACACACCACACATTACAACCCCCCACCCCCACCCACCTGCCGCATACAGTTGGCTGGATTCTCATGTCGTGTAGACGGTAACGTTGACCCATGTTCCTCACGGACTGCAGGGGCCATTCCTTTCAAAGGAAATGGATTTGAGACCAAACCATAATTAATGCGGGTGTGAAGCGGGGTGGGTGGGAGAACATACTAATCTAATATCCGTTAATATCCGGCGCAGGTGGAGTTGTTCGAGTTTCACGGTGAGGACATTACCGAAGATGAAGACGGCGGAATCATTCGTCGAATCATCACTAAGGGGGAAGGTTACTCCAAACCTAACGAGGGCGCTTCTGTTGATGGTAAACACCCACACACACACCCCCCCCACCCACACACAGTCTCACAGTATACCCAACATCAAACCAAAGTAACTGTGTTGTCTAAGCTTTAAGACCTTTCCCGTCAGCTTCATCCAAACCAACCCTACCTGGCACCGCCAACCACGCCAAGGTCCCAGTATATGCGATTGGTCTGTTTTCCACTACCCCACTGACAGTCTTTTGTCTCCCCACAGTGACCCTGGAAGGGCAGCACGAGGGCCGGGTGTTCGACAGCCGCGAGCTGCAGTTCGAGGTGGGCGACGGCGAGAATCTGGGTCTGCCGCTCGGCGTGGAGAAAGCTCTGCAGGCGATGGAGCAGGGGGAGGAGTCACTGTTCACCATTAAACCCAAGTAACTACCAATGACTCCGTAGCTTAGTGTAGCCTATCAGTCTGAAGGTCGGGGGTTCCAATCCCAGCTCGTTATCCTGTTACTCATCGAGAGAACATGCAAATGCAAAGCCTTTGGATCACATTGTTCTTCCAGCATCTTGAGTTTAGAGACCGAAGCATAATGTTCCACGAGGATCTAGAGGCCGTTCAAAAGATGCAGCTGTGACCCAAATGGCAGTCAAAGGTTTGGACACGCCCCCTTTTTGCTCCTGCTTTGTAGTCCTACAGTTGCATTCTGTAGTCCATCTGTTTGTTGACTGCAGTACATAGTGTGTACTAGGGCTGTATTCAACTACAGATTTTCGTAGTCGAATCTGATTCGTCAGATTTTCCCTATAGTCAACTGATGGTCGAATCAGTTAAAATTTCACCACAAGATGGCGCTAAGGGCGTAGTTTTAAAAAAAAAAAAATTTTTTTTATATTTTACTTGTTTTTCTAACAAAAGAAAACCTTTTTTCTTTTTCTTTTTTCTTTGTTTTTTCTAAAAATTAGGATGATTTTATTTGACAAAAGGCTATATATATAACGAAAACAAAGACATTTCATGAAAAAACTAATGCTTAGCAGCAGCCATGGGCTCCCCCATGTGGTCAAAATGGTACATTCGACTATGAGGTTCATAGTCGACTACGGTTCTCCGAATCGAATCGTCGAATCAGCGAATATTGCAGCTCACTGCATCAGTGTCACTGCAGAACTGACAATAAACAATCCACCACCCAAATGACCCCTGTTCTGTGAGGGTCCTGAATAGGGTTGCAACAATAAATCGATAAAAATCGATTATCCAAAGTATCGATAGTGAATTTCCATTATTGATCCGTTGGGTTGTGCAATTACCGCGTTACTCGCGATGTCGTAACTGCTTACGTCACCTGCAGCGCTTCAATAACGCTGGAAAAAAAAATAGCGGGTTGAACAGAACGAGGCGGAGTCTGCAAAACAAGTTGATAAATCGTAGAAATGAAACACAGCCAATGCAGAACAAAAACTTCCGTTTAAATCCAAACTGCGGGAGCTTCACCTTCACACTAGGGCTGCAACTAACGATCATTTTGATAATCGATTAATCGGCCGATTATTTTTTACGATTAATCGATGAATCGGATAAATATAAAAAATTTTTTCCATGTCTTTGCATTTACATTTAATAATTTAAAAGACGCTTTTATCCAAAGCGACTTACAAATGAGAACGTTACATGTCACTAGTTATGAAGAAAACCAACTACACTGTACAATTATTAAGCAGGTCAATAAATGTCTGGTTTTGTTTACAGTATGAGTTTAAGGCATCCAAGTAGCCCAAAGAGCAATTAAACACAAATCACACACACACACTGACAATATGTAGCAAATTTACACAAATTTGAGTCACTCTAATATGTTACCCAATTCCCCTTTAAATGCAACTAATTCAACCTCACTCCCATAGTGTGCACTCGTATTTTATCAAATAATTAAAACGTGAAGCTTGATCATTAATTAGCACTAGGGGTGAGCTGCAATATTCGCTGATTCGACGATTCGATTCGGAGAACCGTAGTCGACTATGAACCTCATAGTCGAATGTACCATATTGACCACATGGGGGTGCCCATGGCTGCTGCTAAGCATTAGTTTTTACATGAAATGTCTTTGTTTTCGTTATATATATAGCCTTTTGTCAAATAAAATCATCCTAATTTCTAGAAAAAAAAGAAAAACAAAAAAAAGGTTTTCTTTTGTTAGAAAAACAAGTAAAATATAAAAAAAAAATATTTTTTAAAAACTACGCCTTTAGCGCCATCTTGTGGTGAAATTTTAACTGATTCGACTATCAGTCGACTATAGGGAAAATCTGACGAATCAGATTCGACTATGAAAATCTTTAGTTGAATACAGCCCTAATTAGCACCTTTGTGTACAAGTTGTATGTACAGTATTTATAAAAGCACATTTAAACACTTATTAAGCTGTTTGGGGGAGGGGGTTCAGTACAATTATTCTGTAGTATAGTATTATATATAGTATGTTTAAGTGTTTAAACATACTATTATAGTATGCTTAATTCCAAATTCTGTCTGTTCTGTAGCCTATTGGGAAAAAAAAATTAACAAATGAACTAATTAACAAGCAGCTATTGAAAAAAATAAATGAACAAATTAGCCAATGAACAAAAATAACAACGCTTTTGTAAACAGACTTGCGCTTCAAACTTGCGAGTTGCTTGCGGACTCACACGCAGCTCAGACTCAGTGCGCAGTGTCCCAGTGCCGGGACATTTAATGATCCAATGAAGGTCATTTAGAAACCATGACATTTCCTCACTTTAAAAAAAGCCGGGACATGACGTGAAATACCCGGGAACCGCGGACGTATTCGTATAACGGACGTACCCCGTTATCATGTATCATAATGTATCATCTCCGTGCAGCTCAGTTCATGTTCGCAGAGCTTGAGAGTTAGCTCCTCGGTGAGGTGGAATCATCAGGTGAAGCTCCCGCAGTTTGGATTTAAACGGAAGCTTGTTTTCAGCGTTGGCTGTGTTCATTTCGTACGATTTATCGCTTGTTTTGCAGACTCCGCCTCGTTCTGTTCAACCCGCTATTTGTTTCCAGCGTTATTGAAGCGCTGCAGGTGACGCAAGCGGTTACGACATCGCGAGTAACGCCGAAATAGTGCAACCCAACGAATCGATAATGGAAATTCAATATCGATACTTTGGATCATCGATTTTTATCGATTTTATCGATTCATTGTTGCAGCCCTACTTCACACAAATAAAGAACGAGGAACAAGCAGCTCTGCGAACATGACCTGAGCTGCACGAAGCAGCACGGTGATGATCCACCACCTGAAACTAAACACTGATGAGGATGAAGCTGAACAGCAGATAAATCACTACAACATCCCGAGATTCTTTAGTTTGGAAGTGAATCAATGTCACACTGTTAGACCCGCAGAGCAGCTTTTTGGTTGTTAACTGGATAATATTGTTCTTTACAACATAAGGAAGATCAGACCCTTCTTGACTGAACATGCTACCCAACTGCTTGTTCAAGCCCGCGTCCTATCCCGGCTTGATTATTGTAATGCGCTACTTGCCGGTATCCCAGCTTCCACAATCAGACCTCTTCAACTAATTCAAAACTCTGCAGCCCGACTCGTGTTTAACCCCCAAGCGAACTCATGTCACTCCATTACTCACTTCCCTCCATTGGCTTCCTGTAACTGCTCGCATTCAGTACAAGTCATTGACTCTGGCATACAGAACCATTTCTGGATCTTCCCCCTCTTACCTTCACTCTATCTTTTCAAAATACACTCCGACTCGTTCACTTCGCTCCAGTGATGATTGCCGCCTGGTGATTCCACCTCACCGAGGAGCTAATTCTCACTCTGTGGCGTTCACCACTGCAAAATGGTGGAACGATCTTCCCAACTCTGTCCGTAAGGCAGAATCACTAAACAGTTTTAAGAAACTACTGAAGACGCATCTCTTTAACAAATACCTGTTATAAAAAAAAAAAAAAGGGGGGGGGGGGCTTCTGACTTCTGGCTTCTCCATGGCTTCTGACTTGTGTTCTCATTTGTAAGTCGCTTGGATAAAAGCGTCTGCTAAATGACAATGTAAATGTAAATAATGACAGCGATAGAGAACGTGTCTCGACGTCCATTATACGAATACGTCCGTATTTCTCGGGACATGTCCGTATGTCGCGTCCTGTCCCGGTTTATTTTTTAAAGTGAAGAAATGTCCTGGTTTTTAGCGGATCAATAGCAGCACACCGCATGGGGAGCGGGGGATTGATGCACACACGCGCACGCCGTAAAAGTACTCGGCTTTAGCCCTTTAAATGACCTTCATTAGATCATTAAATGTTCCGGCAATGGGACACTGCGCACGGTGCTGCGCGTCAGTCCGCAAGCAACACGCTGAAGCCCAAGTGTGTGTTTACAAAAGAGCCCCCCCCCATTATTTCTTTCATTGTGCTTTTCATTCATTACAGGAAATTTTAACTTAAACATTTTGAATAAAATGACTATATATAATACTATATTATAGAATAATTTTACTGAAAAACATCCATCTTTGGATAAAAGCGTCTGATAAATGATTAATCGGTCGATTATTTTTTCGATTAATCGATGAATCGGTTTTAAAAAAAATTTTTTCCATGCCTTTGCATTTACATTTAATCATTTATTCATTCATTCATTATCTTCCGCTTTATCCTCTATTAGGGTCACGTGGGGGTTCCCCATGCCCATCCAGGAGAGAACGTTTCGGGCGCTGGGCAGATACACCCAGGACAGGGCACCAATCTATCACTGGACACACACTCACTCACACAAACACACACTCTATATGGGGCAATTTGGAGAATTCAATTGACCTTGATCCATGTTTTTGGACTGTGGGAGGAAACCGGAGAACCCGGAGGAAACCAATGCGGACACGGGGAGAACATGGAAATTCCACCCAGATGGGGATTCGAACCGGGAATCCCTAGCGCTGAGGGGAGAACATGCTAACCACTAAGCCACTGTGCCGCCACCGATTAATAAATTATCAAAATAATCGTTAGTTGCAGCCCTAGTCCTGACCAACAGAGAACAGAGAACCAACAGTGGACTAACAACAACAAAGAACAAAGATGGACTACAGTCTGTAATTATAAAACTACAAACTCCATCAATATAGTCAGTGGAGGAAATGGCTGATGAAGTGAGAAGGGGCGTGGCCTAACTTTCGACACTTGCTGTTACTGTACATGGTGAGATGATCCAGATATTTGACCAGATGTTTCGGTTCCTGTGTGCGTTCTGAGTTCTTAATCCAAACGCCCGTTTTCTTTCAGGTATGGCTTTGGGAACGCCGGCTCGTCCCGATTCGACGTTCCACCTGGCGCCACCCTGCAGTACCGCCTCAAACTGAAGACGTTCGAAAAGGTGAACCGGCGATATTCCGAACGTGGTTCTGCTGTTCCTGGGAAGTGGAGGTGACAAGTGTGGGGTCTGTGTTTAATGTTTGAATCCAACGTCCACTGACGTTCTCACGTGGGCGCGTTCTAATGAAGTACCACGCGAGTAGGCGGTAGATCACAGTAGGGAGTAGGGGTGCGAATCTGTCTGGCGATTCGATTCGATTTTTGAGGTCACGATTCGATTCAGAAACGATTTTTTCAGTTCATCCATCCATTATCTTCCACTTTATCCTCTATTAGGGTCGTGGTGGGGTTCCCCATGTCCATCCAGGGGAGAACGTCTCGGGCGCTGGGCAGATACACCCAGAACAGGGTGCCAATCTATCACTGGACACACACTCACTCACACACTCTATATGGGGCAATTTGGAGAATTCAATTGACTTGATCCATGTTTTTGGACTGTGGGAGGAAACTGGAGAACCCGGAGGAAACCCACACTCTCTCACTCTCTCTCTCACACACACTCTCTCTCTCACACACACTCTCTCTCTCACACTCCCTCTCTCTCACACTCTCTCTCTCACACACTCTCTCTCACTCACTCTCTCTCTCTCACACACTCTCTCTCACTCACTCTCTCTCACACACTCTCTCTCTCACTCTCTCTCACTCACTCACTCTCTCTCTCACTCGCTCTCTCACACTCACTCTCTCTCACTCACACACTCTCTCACACTCACTCTCTCTCACTCACACACTCTCTCTCACTCGCTCTCTCACACACTCACACACTCTCTCTCTCACTCGCTCTCTCACACTCACTCTCTCTCTCACTTGCTCTCTCACACTCACTCTCTCACTCGCTCTCACTCACTCTCTCTCACTCACACACTCTCTCTCACTCACACACTCTCTCTCACTCACACACTCTCTCTCACTCGCTCTCTCACACACACTCTCTCTCACTCACTCTCTCTCTCTCACACACTCTCTCTCACTCACTCTCTCTCTCTCACACACTCTCTCACTCACTCACTCTCTCTCACACACTCTCTCTCTCACTCTCTCTCTCACTCTCTCTCACTCTCTCTCTCTCTCACTCGCTCTCTCACACTCACTCTCTCTCACTCACACACTCTCTCTCACTCACTCACTCTCTCTCACTCACACACTCTCTCTCACTCGCTCTCTCACACACTCACACACTCTCTCTCTCACTCGCTCTCTCACACACTCTCTCTCTCACTCGCTCTCTCACACTCACTCTCTCTCTCACTCGCTCTCTCACACTCACTCTCTCTCTCTCACTGCTCTCTCACACACTCACTCTCTCTCTCACTTGCTCTCTCACACTCACTCTCTCTCTCACTTGCTCTCTCACACTCACTCTCTCTCTCACTCGCTCTCACACACTCACTCTCTCTCTCACTCGCTCTCTCACACACTCACTCTCTCTCTCACTCGCTCTCTCACACACTCACTCTCTCTCTCTCTCACTGCTCTCTCACACTCTCTCTCTCACTCGCTCTCACAACACACCTCCACTCTCTCTCTCTCTCTCTCGCTCTCTCACACACTCACTCTCTCTCTCACTCGCTCTCTCACACACTCACTCTCTCTCTCACTTGCTCTCTCACACTCACTCTCTCTCTCACTTGCTCTCTCACACTCACTCTCTCTCTCACTCGCTCTCACTCACTCTCTCATTCACACACTCTCTCTCACTCGCTCTCTCTCACTCGCTCTCTCTCACTCGCTCTCTCTCACTCGCTCTCTCTCACTCGCTCTCTCACACTCTCTCTCTCACTTGCTCTCTCTCACTCGCTCTCTCACACTCACTCTCTCTCTCACTCGCTCTCACACACTCACTCTCTCTCTCACTCGCTCTCTCACACACTCACTCTCTCTCTCACTTGCTCTCTCACACTCACTCTCTCTCTCACTTGCTCTCTCACACTCACTCTCTCTCTCACTTGCTCTCTCACACTCACTCTCTCTCTCACTTGCTCTCTCACACTCACTCTCTCTCTCACTTGCTCTCTCACACTCACTCTCTCTCACTTGAGAGAGAGAGTACTTCTTCGCCACCACAGAATGTAAGAGAGGAATTTTGACCCATTTTACCCCAGAGGCTCTGCCCCTCCCCCTCTGTCTTTCTACACCAAATGCGCCAGCCTCGATAAAGGCGGTCCTTCCCCAAACTCTTTCCACGAATAAAAAACAAAACTACTTTTGCATATACGTTTAGCTTGCGACGTATCCCTCAGTGCTTCTCTGCCGCCACCTGCTGGTGATGGAGCCAAATTGCAATCGCTTCCCACCTGCTCTGTACATCATCTCTCATCTCGTGTTACGTCGTCAGTTTGCTGTTTTGTGATGGAGAGGGGGGGGTGTTCACAGCGGTGGGCACCACCACCTTATAGCCAGAAGGTTCGATTCTTCAAGTGGGGCAAACAAAGGGGCATCTGCAGCCGTTTTGCAAATTCTGGCTCTATATCGGACCACGCGTCCCCAAAATAATGCTGAGGTCGGCAACTAAATCAGGTCTGTCTCACCGTCCCGCAGGCCAAAGAGTCCTGGGAGATGAACTCGAGTGAGAAACTGGAGCAGAGTGCCATCGTCAAGGACAAAGGGACGCAGTACTTTAAGGTGAGACACGTGGACGCGGTGCAGTGGCCGTCGCGTCGTGTGTGCAGAGTGTTCACCGTGTGTGTGTGTGTGTGTGTGTGTGTGTGTGTGTGTGTGTGTGTGTGTGTGTGTAGGACGGTAAATACAAGCAGGCGGCCGTACAGTACAAGCGCATCGTCTCGTGGTTGGAGAACGAGTCCAGTCTGCAGGGGGAGCAGGAGACGAAGGCCGTAGCGCTGAGACTGGCGGCTCATCTGAACCTCGCCATGTGCTACCTGAAGCTCCAGGAGCCCAACCCTGCGCTGGACAACTGCGACAAGGTCAGGCACCGGTCCCAGTGTGTGAATGGTGAGCGGGGTCAAGAGATTCCAACCCCAAATCTGCCTGGATTTAACGTTGGGACACACTTCCTGCTGTCCCCCCCTTTGTCCATGCCCCTTATAACCTTTATTCACTCCTCCGCCGCATTTGCCCCCCCCCCCCCATAACGTTTACCCATGCCCCCTCTGACGCGTTTGTCGTGTTTGTAAATACCACCCCCCCACCCCTGCTACGTTTGTCCACTGCCCCCCGCCGTATTTGTCTCCCCCCTTGTTTGTTCACAGACCCTATAAAATTTGTTCATGCCCCCCTGCTGTGTTTGTCCCCCCCCCCATGTTTGTCCATGGCTCCCCATGTTTGTTCCTCCCATAATGCTTGTCCATGCCCCCCCCCCCCCACACATTTGTCCATGCCCCCTACATTTGCCCACTCCCTCCCCATGTTTGTTCCCCATAACGCTTGTCCATGCCCCTCTGCCGTGTTTTTGTACCCCCCCCCCATAATGCTTGTCCATCCCCCCCCGCCACATTTGTCCATGCCCCCTCTGCTGTGTTTGTTCCCCCCATGTTTGTTACCCCCATAATGCTTGTCCATGCCCCCCCCGCCACGATTGTCCATGCCCCCTCTGCCGCGTTTGTCCCCCCCCATGTTTGTCCATGGACATAATGCTTGTCCATGCCCCCCCGCCACGTTTGTCCATGCCCCTACATTTGCCCACTCCCGCCCCATGTTTGCCCCCCCCGCCACGCTTGTCCATGCCCCCCCCGCCACGCTTGTCCATGCCCCCCCCCTGCCACGTTGTCCATGCCCCCTCTGCCGCGTTGTCCCCCCCCCCCATGTTTGTCCATGGACATAATGCTTGTCCATGCCCCCCCGCCACATTTGTCCATGCCCCCTACATTTGCCCACTCCCGCCCCATGTTTGCCCCCCCCGCCACGCTTGTCCATGCCCCCCCCGCCACGCTTGTCCATGCCCCCCCCCGCCACGTTTGTCCATGCCCCCTCTGCCGCGTTTGTCCCCCCCCCCATGTTTGTCCATGGACATAATGCCCCTCACGTTTGTCCATGCTCCCTACATTTGCCCACCTCCCTCCCCATGTTTGTTCACCCCCGCCATGTTTGTCCATGCCCCCTCTGCCGTGTTTGTCCCCCCCCCCCCATGTTTTGCCCACTCCCTCCCCATGTTTGTTCCCCCATAACACTTGTCCATGCAGCCCCCCCCCCTACGTTTGTCCACTCCCCCAGCCGCATTTGTCCACAGCAACTACAGTGGGTTGCAAAAGTATTCATACCCCTTTAACTTTTCCATATTTTGTCACATTACAACCACAAACATAAATATATTTCACTGGAATTTAATGTGAAAGACCAACACAAAGTGGTATACAATTGTGAAGTGGAAGGAAAATTATACATGAATCAACATTTTTTTTACAAATAAAAAACTGAAAAGTGCGACGTGCAAAAGTATTCAGCCCCCTTTTCCCTGAGTGCAACCAATTGCATTCAGAAGTTGCCTGATGAGTGCTAATGACTCAAAAGGGTCCTCCTGTGTGTAATCTAATCTCAGTACAAATACAGCTGCTCCGTGACGGCCTAAGATGTTGGTTAAGAGAATATTGGGGAGCAAACAGCATCATGAAAAAAGCTTTGAACATCTCACGGAGCACTGTTCAATCCATCATCCGGAAATGGAAAGAGTATGGCACCACAGTAAACCTGCCAAGACAAGGCCGTCCACCTAAACTTACAGGCCGAACAAGGAGATCACTGATCAGAGAGGCAGCCAAGAGGCCCATGGTGACTCTGGATGAAATGCAGAGAGCCACAGCTCAGGTGGGGGAAACTGTCCACAGGACAACAATTAGTCGTGCACTACACAAATGTGGTCTTTATGGAAGAGTGGCAAGGAGAAAGCCATTGTTAAAAGAAAACCATAAGAAGTCCCGTTTGCAGTTTGCCAGAAGCCATGTTGAGGACACAGCAAACATGTGGAAGAAGGTGCTTTGGTCAGACGAGACCAAAATTGAACTTTTTGGCCACAATGCAAAACGCTATGTGTGGCGGAGAAATAACACTGCACATCACTCTGAAAACACCATCCCCACTGTCAAATATAGTGGTGGCAGCATCATGCTCTGGGGGTGCTTCTCTTCAGCAGGGACCGGGAAGTTGATTGGTCAAAGTTGATGGGAAGATGGATGGAGCCAAATACAGGGCAATCTTGGAAGAAAACCAGTTGGAGTCAGCAAAAGATTTGAGACTGGGGCGGAGGTTCACCTTCCAGCAGGACAACGACCCTAAACATAAAGCCAGAGCTACAATGGAGTGGTTTAAAAAAAAGAATATTCATGTGTTAGAATGGCCCAGTCAAAGTCCAGACCTAAACCCAATTGAGAATTTGTGGCAAGATCTCAAAACTGCTGTTCACAAACGCTCTCCATCCAATCTGACTGAGCTTGAGCTGGTTTTGCAAGGAGGAATGGGCCAAGAATTTCAGTCATAGATGTGCAAAGCTGGTGGAGACATACCCTAAAAGACTTGCAGCTGTAATTGCAGCAAAAGGTGGCTCCACAAAGTATTGACTCAGGGGGGCTGAATACTTTTGCACGTCGCACTTTTCAGTTTTTTATTTGTAAAAAAAATGTTGATTCATGTATAATTTTCCTTCCACTTCACAATTGTATACCACTTTGTGTTGGTCTTTCACATTAAATTCCAGTGAAATATATTTGTTTGTGGTTGTAATGTGACAAAATATGGAAAAGTTCAAGGGGTATGAATACTTTTGCAACCCACTGTATAATGTTTAACCACGCCACCCGCCACATTTCTCCATGCCCCCCCCCCTGTTGTGTTCCAACTTTTGTCCACTTCCCCACTGTGTTTGTCCGGGGCCCCTATAAAATGCATCCACTATCCCCCGCTGCGTTTGTCCTCGCCCTCTCTTGTCCACGGCCACACTAACCAATCAGAATTGAGTATATGTCACAAGTTAAACTGCTGTTAATTAAAAAAACGACCGTTTTGCGTCGTAGGCTTTAGATCTGGACACCAACAACGAGAAGGCCCTCTTCCGGCGCGGGGAGGCGCTCTTCGCGATGAAGGAGTTTGAGAAGGCGCGTGACGACTTCCAGCGCGTGGTGCAGCTCTATCCCGCCAACAAGGCGGCGAAGAGCCAGGCGCTGCAGTGTCAGAAACTGATCAAGGAGCAGCACGAGAAGGACAAGCGTCTTTACGCCAACATGTTTCAGAAGTTCGCCGAGAGAGACGCGAAGGTAAGGGCACGCCTCTCGCACCCCGCGCCGCGTCCACGTGACGGGCCGCCGAACTCACGGTTCTTCTCATTGTGCAGAAGGAGGCGGATCAGGTGAAGAAAGAGGGCGACGGTCCCATGGACGTCCAGGAGAACGGCGCTCACGAGCAGACGGCAGCGTAGGCGCACGCCGGGAGGCACGTTTTGTACCAAATTTTTTTTTTCTTTTACATTTTTTTCCTGTTCATTTGATTACGGATGCTACTGGCTTTTCCACAAAAGGAAGCGCACGCAGGAGGTCGGATCTCAACGTAGGAAGTCCGTCAGGCGAGACCTCCTTGGGTCCTCTCGCGGTTCCGTCGTAACACCGGCGTGGTGTTCCAGCTCGGCAGAACGGGTCATGGTAGTTTAAGCTGCGTGGAAGCCTCAACCGCTCACCTGAGATTTTGGAAGTTCAGTCAGGAGATGATTCCTTTCATGATCCAGAAGGGGGAGGAGCCTCCTGGAACTTTAGATCCAAAGAAAAATCATGTCCCACCTGCGAAAGACGACTTCTGTCTTTAGATCAAAAGCAAATTCACTCGCTTTCCAAACTTCAAACGAGATTCTGACGTAATTACGAAAGTATCCGAAGAAAAAAGATGCTTTGAAGTGGAATTTAATCACAAGATCAAAGAAAAATCAATGTTGAAAAAACCTTTATTTCGAGATCAAAGGAAAATTGGATTCGATGGAACGAATGGCGTTTGTATCAGGATCAAAAAAAAAATAATTAGGCTATTTAATACGTTTTGTCCTGAGATCAAAAGAAATTCAGACTTAATATCGAAACGAAACTTTGATCTCGAAATCAAAAATATTTCACATCAGAAAAAAAAACAACAAAAAAAATTCCGAGAGATTCAGGGTTAATTATAAGATAATGATTTAAAGATCAGAAGAAAATGTCATGATCAAAGTGACTTATCTTGAGATCAAGAGAAATGTAGACTTCATTAAAAAAAATTACATTTAAATTAAAGAATTATTAAATTAATTTAGAATTAATAAAAAAAAAAAAGATTTAGTCAATTTCAGTAAATTTCTCTTGAGATTAAAAATAGTTTGGGCTTCATATTAATTAAACGACTTAATTGAAAATCAAAGAGAAATTTAGAACGCTTCAAAACATTCATTTTGAGATCAAAAGAAATCGTTTAAGTCATGAAAATATTTAATTCTTAAATAAAAAAAAACAGTTCTAAACTTTTATTCTTAAAATCAAACGAGATTCAGACTCAATTATAAGAAAGTGATTTAAAGATCAAAGGAAATGTGATTTTCATCTTGAGATCAATCGATTTAATTAAAAGGACATTCAGGCTATTTCAAAATTTTTTTTTTTTTTTTTCTTAAGATCAAATGAGATTTGGAATTAATAAGAAACTCTTATATAAAGATGAAGAAAAAAGTTTAATTTCAGTATGTTTTTTTCAAGATTAAAAATGGTTTTGGCTTCACATTATTCTAGATTACTTAATTAAAGCTCAAAGACTAATTAAGAACATTTCAGAACCTTTCTCTTGAAGTTAAAATATTTCCAAAGATTAAAAAAAACTTCTAAACTTTTATTGTTAAAATCAAATGAGATTCAGACTCAATTATAAGAAAGTGATTTAAAGATCAAAAGAAATTCAGACTTAATAAAACCAAAACTTTGATTTTAATTTCAAAATGAATCTTGGTCCATTTCAAAGTTTAGTTTTCTTTTTTTTCTTAAGATCAAAGGAGATTTGGAATTAATTATAAAAATGTGATTTGAAGATCAAAAGAATTTGTCGATTTCAAAGTGATTATTCTGAGAAATCTCAACTTGTCTTGAGATCAAACAAAATTCATACTAAATATATTTTTAAAACACAGCTCCATGTTAAATTTATTTTTAATCATAAAATTAAAAGAAATTCAGAATCAACATCAATTTAAAAAAAAAAAAAAACTTCTTTCAAGATCAAAGGAAAATGTGGTGAATTTCATGACCTTTACCTTAAGATTCCGTTTGATTTCTTCTCAAAATGTTTCGGGGGTGAAGTTTTGATTTTTGGATCAGAGCTCGAGAACGAGCAGAACCGACTTGTCCTGACTGCACCTCCACTCTCAGTTGGCTGAGCGTCTTCACGTGTCGGGCGGTTCCACGGCCGTCCCTCCGTTCCCATCGTCTTTGTTCTCTAGGAGCTGCCGGGTTTCTCAAATAAAGATCCTTACCGTCATTGTTGACTTTTTTAACCTTTCTGTGTGTTTGACGTGTGGACTAAGGTGATGGAACGTTTGTTTAGGTGGCTGATGGAACCGGGGAGCGTTTTTAATCACCGTGTTCATACAGCGTTTCTTTGTAAAATAAAACTTTGCTTTGAATTTGTTCTGAAGTCTCGCAGTCGTTGAGTCTTTTTGTTTTGGAATGACCGCTCTGTTTGTATCGACCGGACTCGGTCACCTTTTAAATACCTGCACACACGGAACGTTTAATGTGTTGGGTTGAGAGGTTGGAGGTGGGGTTGAATCGTTTGGACGGGGGTAGAGGTTTGGTGGGCCGGGGGTTCAGAGGGGTTGAAGGTTCACGGTAATGGAGTTGGGATTGATCAGTTCGGTGGAGGGGTGGGTTGGCTGTTCAATGGGGTGGAGGTTCTCTTGTGGGTGGGCTGTTTGAAGTGTGGAAGTTTGTTGGGGTGGGGATTCAATGGTATAGAGGAGATGGTGAAGGTTCTCTGGGGTGGGTTGGGGGTTGGAAGCAGTGGAGGTTCGGTAGGGGCTTGAGAAGGTGAAGGTTTAAGTGGGGTGGGGATTTGATGAGGTGGTAGTTTGGTGGGATAGGATGAGGTTTGTTGAGGCAAGTGTTTAGAGGTTGGAAGATCTCTGGGGTGAGGTGGGGGTTTGAGGGGGTGGTGGTTAGCTTGGTGGAGGTTTGAGGGGGTGAGGTTGGGATTTGATGGGGTGGCAGTTGGGTGGGAGAGAGTGGAGGTTCAGTGGAGAGGGTGTTCACAAGGTGGAAATTCGAGGGAGTAGTGGTTCGGTGAAGTGGGTGGAGGTTTGAGGAAGGTGGGGGTTTGATCAGTTTGAGGAGGGTGGGGGTTTAATGAGTTCAATGTTTGAGGGGGTGGGGTTGGGATTTGATGGGGTGGCAGTTGGGTGGGATAGAGTGGAGGTTCAGTGCAGAGGGTGTTCAAAAGGGGTTCATGTTAGTGAGTTATGGTCTTGAGGTGGTCGGTTGGAATGGGTGCAGTTGGGTTGGATAAGAGGGTGGAGGTTCTCTGAGGTGGGGGTTAGATGAGTTGGAGGTTTGAGGGGGTGGGGTTGGGATTTCATGGGGTGGCAGTTGGGTGGGATAGAGTGGAGGTTCAGTGGAGAGGGTGTTCACAAGGTGGAAGTTCTCTTGGTGAGGTGGGGGTTTGAGGGGGTGGTGGTTCTCTTAGAGGAGTTTTGAGTTGGAGGTTTGAGGGGGTAGGGTTGGAATTTGATGGGGTGGAAGTTGGGTGGGATAGAGTGGAGGTTCATTGCAGAGGGTGTTCACAAGGTGGAAGTTCTCTTGGTGAGGTGGTGGTTCAAGGTAGTAGTGGTTCGGTGAAGAGGGTGTTCAAGAGGGTGGAGGTTCTCTGAGGTGGGGGTTAGATGAGTTGGAGGTTTGAGGGGGTGGGGTTGGGGTTTCATGGGGTGGCAGTTGGGTGGGATAGAGTGGAGAGGGTGTTCACAAGGTGGAAGTTCTCTTGTTGAAGTGGGGGTTTGAGGGGGTGGTGGTTCTCTTAGTGGAGTTTGATGAGTTGGAGGTTTGAGGGGGTGGGGTTGGAATTTGATGGGGTGGCAGTTGGGTGGGATAGAGTGGAGGTTCAGTGCAGAGGGTGTTCAAAAGGGGTTCATGGTAGTGGTTCGGTGAAGTGGGTGTTCAAGAGGGTGGAGGTTCTCTGAGGTGAGGGTTAGATGAGTTGGAGGTTTGAGGGGGTGGGGTTGGAATTTGATGGGGTGGCAGTTGGGTGGGATAGAGTGGAGGTTCAGTGGATAGGGTGTTCACAAGGTGGAAGTTCTCTGGGTGAGGTGGGGGTTTGATGGGGTGGTGGTTCTCTTAGTGGAGTTTGATGAGTTGGAGGTTTGATGGGGTGGCAGTTGGGTGGGATAGAGTGGAGGTTCAGTGGAGAGGGTGTTCACAAGGTGGAAGTTCTCTTGGTGAGGTGGGGGTTCGAGGGAGTAGTGGTTCGGTGAAGTGGGTGGAGGTTCTCTGAGGTGGGGGTTAGATGAGTTGGAGGTTTGGGGTTTAATGGCGTTAAATTAGTTACAGAACACAGAGTTAAATTAAAACTAACGACTGGGGCTTTTATAAACCTGGTTAAAATCGAAGCTTCACATCTTCGTTCTCTGTCTCTTCCACTAGAGGGAGCCATTCCGCAATTTACACGTAGACGGCCCGAAAACAATGGATTATCTGAAATGTGACGTAATAATAATAATAAATAAATAATAAACTCGTAATTACGTTCTTCTAAAGAGTGGAATCACAATATATGAACAAAAGTATTGGGACACGTTCAGAAGCTCCAATGACGTCTTTTTCTCATGAAACCAATAAAAAAATGTTAATTTGATACTAACCACCACCTCCACTGCTGATAATAATCATTCATCCATTATCTTCTGCTTTATCCTATATTAGGGTCACGGTGGGGTTCCCCATGCCCATCCAGGGGAGAACGTTTCGGGCGCTGGGCAGATACACCCAGGACAGGACACCAATCTATCGCTGGACACACACTCACTCACACAGACACACTCTATATGGGGCAATTTGGAGAACTCAATTGACCTTGATCCATGTTTTTGGACTGTGGGAGGAAACCGGGGAACCCGGAGGAAACCCACGCAGACACGGGGAGAACATGGAAACTCCACCCAGATGGGGATTCGAACTGGGAATCCCTAGTGCTGAGAGGAGAACATGCCAACCACTAAGCCACCATGCCGCCCAATAATTCATTCATTCATTCATTCATTATCTTCCGCTTTATCCTCTATTAGGGTCGCAGGGGGGGGGGGGGTTCCCCATGCCCACCCAGGGGAGAACGTCTGGGGCGCTGGGCAGATACACCCAGGACAGGACGCCAATCTATCACTGAGCACACACACACAGACACACCCTATATGGGGCAATTTGGAGAACTCAATTGACTTGATCCATGTTTTTGGACTGTGGGAGGAAACCGGAGAACCCGGAGGAAACCCACGCAGACACGGGGAGAACATGGAAACTTCACCCAGATGGGGATTCGAACTGGGAATCCCTAGTGCTGAGAGGAGAACATGCTAAACCACTAAGCCACCGTGCCGCCCATAATAATAATAATAGGAGCAGGAGTAGTAGTAATAGCAGTATTAACTCTCAATCAGGATGAGACTCGGTCCTCACAAGGTTTCACCCAACAACACCAGGAAGATTTTCTTGTCTCTGGGTTTCGTCGCTTCGGTTTGTCCTTTGGGGGTTCAGACTTAAAAGTTAAATCAATTATAACTAATTAGTAGTTATAGTAATAATTGTAGTAGAGTGGTAGTTTTGGTAGCAGTGATGATGGTAGTAGCAGTGGTACATTTGCGTTTAATCATTTAGTAGATGGTTTGTTCCAAAGTGATCTACAAACAAGAGAACATTAGGAGTAATAATTCTAGTTTTGGTAATAGGGGTGGCACGGTGGCTTAGTGGTTTAGCATGTTCTCCTCTCAGCACTAGGGATTCCCGGTTTGAATCCCAATCTGGGTGGAGTTTCCATGTTCTCCCCGTGTCTGCGTGGGTTTCCTCCGGGTTCTCCGGTTTCCTCCCACAGTCCAAAAACATGGATCAAGTCAATTGAGTTCTCCAAATTGCCCCATATAGAGTGTGTATGCGTGCGTGTCTGTGTGAGTGAGTGTGTGCCCAGCGATAGATTGGCATCCTGTCCTGGGTGTATCTGCCCAGCGCCCGAAACGTTCTCCCCTGGATGGGCATGGGGAACCCCCCGCGACCCTAATAGAGGATAAAGCGGAAGATAATGGATGAATAATGTCGCTAATAGGAATAATATTAGTAGGAGGAGTAATATTTTTAGTAGTAATAATATCGGTAGTGGGCTTAGTGGATTCCCGGTTCGAATCCCCATCTGGGTGGAGTTTTCATGTTCTCCCCGTGTCCGCGTGGGTTTCCTCCGGGTTCTCCGGTTTCCTCCCACAGTCCAAAAACATGGATCAAGGTCAGTTAAATTCTCCAAATTGCCCCATATAGAGTGTGTCTGTGTGAGTGAGTGTGTGCCCAGCGATGGATTGGTGTCCTGTCCTGGGTGTATCTGCCCAGCGCCTGAGACGTTCTCCCCTGGATGGGCATGGGGAACCCCCCCCCCCCCCCCCCCCCCCCCCCGTGACCCTAATAGAGGATAAAGCAGAAGATAATGGATGGATGTATATTGGTAGTGTGAGCGGTAGTAGGAATGGTAGAAGGAGTAATATTAGTTGTAGGACGATTGGTAGGCAGTGGTAGGTCAGTGGTTCGGGTGTTGGGTTATCAATCTGAAGGTTGGGGGTTCAAATCCCAGGTCCACTGAAGTTACCAGTGTGGGTCTTTGAGCAAGACCCTTAACCCTCATTGCTCCAGGGATGTTGTGATTAACCCTGTGTTCACCTTGTAAGTCGCTTTGGATAAAAGCGATAATAAATGACCAAATGTAATGTAAATGTAAATGTGATTGGTAGTAGTAAGAGTAATATTGGTAGTAGGAGTTGTGAAGTAGCTGTTATATGTAGCACCTTGTTCCTGGGGAACGCTGTCTCGTTCCACATATATTGTACTGTACTTTATATTGTGGAGTGACAAATAAAATACTTGAATACTTGAATAGAAGTATCATTGTTAGTAGGAGTAATATTTTTAGTATAAATATTGGTGGTAGAAAACAGTTGCCATGATACTTTAATAAGAATACTTTTAATACTACCTTTACTTTTTCTAAGACTGTTACCATCCATTATCTTCCACTTTATCCTCTATTAGGGTCGCGGGGGGGGGGGGTTC
>JAFMOC010000236.1:102500-162500 GCA_019802505.1 Corydoras sp. C115
TTGAATCCATGTTTTTGGACTGTGGGAGGAAGCTGGAGAACCCAGAGGAAACCCACGTGGACACGGGGAGAACATGGAAACTGGATCCCAAGTGCTAAGAGGAGAACATTCCAACCACTAAGCCTACTCTGCCACCCATGCTCTATATTGCCCCTATATAAATTATTCCTATATTAAGTGAGTGCGTGCCCAGTGATAGATTGCCACCCTGCCCTGGGTATATCTGCCCGAGGCACGAAACGTTCTTCCCCATCCCACCCCAGTATCCCTCCATCAGCTCTCATAGAACTCCATCAACAGAACCCATGGTCCATGTGACAATCCACTTCATACCAACCAACCAATGCAGTGTTGAGTCATCCACCACCCGAATAATACCTGCTCTGGGGGGTTCTGGCAACCACCATGCTGCACCTTTGCAAACACTTTGTGAGCCTCCTTTATTCGGTTCTCTAATGATCAGGACCCCACAGAGCAGGTGTGGTTTGGGTGGTGGATGTCCCTTGGGCGTCCTTGGGGGAGGGTTTCCTATGCCCATCCAGGGGAGAACGTTTCGGGCGCTGCGCAGATACACCCAGGACAGGGCGCCAATCTATCACTGGACACAGTGTGAGGCATCCATCCATTCATCATCTTCCGCTTTATCCTCTATTAGGGTCGCGGGGGGGTTCCCCATGCCCATCCAGGGGAGAACGTTTCAGGCGCTGGGCAGATACACCCAGGACAGGACTCCAATCTATCACTGGGCACACACTCACTCACACACACACACTCTATATGGGGCATTTTGGAGAATTCAATTGACTTAATCCATGTTTTTGGACTGTGGGAGGAAACCGGAGAACCCGGAGGAAACCCATGCGGACACGGGGAGAACATGGAAACTCCTCCCAGATGGGGATTCGAACCGGGAATCCCTAGCGCTGAGAGGAGAACATGCTAACCACTAAACCACCGTGCCGCCCCCGTGTGAGGCATTGAAGTTCAAATAGGAGATAAAAACTTATTGTTCAGGCTGACAGGTTCCGCGACGGAACAATGCGTTCCGTAAATCCTGTTAAACCTGACGACCTGTTATTGATGTTCCACATGAAGGCTCTACGTACATTGTAGTTCCACTCTTCCTTTCTGTAGCTCTGCGTTTTTGATCCACTCGCACCACCACCGCAGAACCACGCAGCCCCGAGGATCCCCCACCCGCCGGATATTACGGAAACTTGATTAACGTAGAGACCACAGCCTGCTACTGTGGAACCACAAGGGCTTTAAAGGCCGTCGGGCCTTAAGGGGCGGCACGGTTTAAAAGGGAATCCTCACAGCGGGGTCATTTGTATGTTCTCCTCGTGCCCGTGTGGAGATCCAGATCTTATAAAGGTGCGCCGCTGTTTTGCGACCCTGCGCCTTTCGAGCGAATGAACCATCTTCTGTTGGATGCAAGGGTGTTCCTCGTTGCCGTGGCGATGACTCGGCTGGTCGTTAGGTCATTAGATGTGCGGAACGAACAGAACTGGCAACCTCAGCTCTGACCGTCTCTATGGGCTTATCGGTGAGGTGGGGACTGTCCCGTGTCACCCGTGGACAGGCTTATTGGGGAGGTGGGGACTGTCCCGTGTCACCCGTGGACAGGCTTATCGTGGAGGTGGGGGCTGTTCCGTGTCACCTGTGGACAGGCTTATCGTGGAGGTGGGGGCTGTTCCATGTCACCCGTGGACAGGCTTATCGGGCAGCTGGGGACTGTTCCGTGTCACCCGTGGACAGGCTTATCGGGGAGGTGGGGACTGTTCCTTGTCACCCGTGGACAGGCTTATCGGGGAGGTGGGGGCTGTTCCATGTCACCTGTGGACAGGCTTATCAGGCAGCTGGGGACTGTTCCGTGTCACCCGTGGACAGGCTTATCGGTGAGGTGGGGACAGTTCCGTGTCACCCGTGGACAGGCTAATCGGGGAGGTGGGGACTGTTCCATGTCACCCGTGGACAGGCTTATCGGGGAGGTGGGGACTGTCCCGTGTCACCCGTGGACAGGCTTATCGGGGAGGTGGGGACTGTCCCGTGTCACCCGTGGACAGGCTTATCGGGGAGGTGGGGACTGTTCCGTGTCACCCGTGGACAGGTTTATTAAGGAGGTGAGGACAGTTCCGTGTCACCCGTGGACAGGCTTATCGGGGAGGTGGGGACAGTTCCGTGTCACCCGTGGACAGGCTTATCGGGGAGGTGGGGACAGTTCCGTGTCACCCGTGGACGTGTTAAAAGTCGGCGTGTGATGCGGCGATCTCGTGGAACCGGTTACTCCGGCTCCTGCTAGCTCCGGTCCTGCGGGCAGTTATGCATTTTTAACGTTGTTCCGTTGTTCTCAGCAGAACCTCCACCCGAGCCACACGGCGTCCTTTATAGACTTTAATACAGACGTCATGTCCACTTTCCTCGTACCCTAACCTTGACCACCACACAGCAGGTGGTAGTAAGGTGGTGGATGAGCCCAGGTTCCCTCCATGTGTGTTTCAGCGGTTGAAACGAGACACTGTGTCCATTTTTGTCTCGCTCATGTCTCGGCATGTCTGCACTTGCCCTCTCTTTTGTGCCCCCTTGCATGTTTGATGTTTCCTAAATGCCTGTTTTGGGTGGTTAAGCTGTAAAGAGTGCACACACCGCTCAGCGAATTCCAGCATGGTACCGGGATAGGCTCCCATCTGGGGATCATGTCTATCCATCCATTATCTTCCGCTTTATCCTCTATTAGGGTCGCGGGGGGGTTCCCCATGCCCATCCAGGGGAGAACGTCTCGGGCGCTGGGCAGATACACCCAGGACAGGGCGCCAATCTATCACTGGACCCACAGACACACTCTATATGGGGCAATTTGGAGAACTCAATTGACTTGATCCATGTTTTTGGACTGTGGGAGGAAACCGGAGAACCCGTAGGAAACCCACGCGGACACGGGGAGACCATGGAAACTCCACCCAGATGGGAATTCAAACCGGAAGTCCCTAGTGCTGTGAGGAGAACATGCTAACCACTAAGCCACCGTGCTGTCCCATCACTGACTCCAATCGTCCATCCATTATGTTCCACTTTATCCTCCATTAAGGTCGCGGGGAGGGGGGGGTTCCCCATGCCCATCCAGGGGAGAACATCTCGGGCGCTGGGCATATACACCCAGGACAGGGCACCAATCTATCGCTGGACACACACTCACTCACACAAACACACTCTATATGGGGCAATTTGGAGAACTCAATTGACTTGATCCATGTTTTTGGACTGTGGAAGGAAACCGGAGAACCCGGAGGAAACCCACGCGGACACGGGGAGAACATAGAAACTCCACCCAGATGGGGATTCGAACCGGAAATCCCTAGTGCTGAGAGGAGAACATGCCATTAAGCCACCATGCCGCCCTGGGTGACATGTCCGCTCTGCTGTCCTCACCCTGGGTGGCATGTCCTCAGTGGGCGCCGAGTGTCGAGCCACGGGAATGATGTCATAGTGCACCCACTAGAGGTCACCCACTTGATGACTATAGAGCCTTCATGCGGCCATCAGATAGAGTGTCATGGAATGGGTCGCCATGGTGACCAGCTGCATCCAGGTCTCACATCAGCGAGCGCAATGCGGCGCGTTGGTGTAAAGCACAGCGCCGCTGGACTCTACAGCAGAGGGGGCGTGTTCTCTGGAGTGACCAATCACGCTTCCAAGTTCAAGTAATTTATTTTTGATAACATTATCACAAAGCAGCTTTACAGAGTTATAAGCCTTTAAACCCCCAAAGAGCGAGCCGAGGCGACAGTGGCAAGACAAAACTCCCTGTTGTGTTGATATTTCAAGGAAGAAACCTTGTGAGGACCGAGGCTCAGTGGGGGACCCCTCCCCCTTGAGCAGCCGGGCAGCATCAACAGTGTAGGACAGCCATGTACAGATTGTGTGATGATCATGTGATCCGTATTTAACCATTAAAAAGTCCATTGAGGGCGTCCTGCAGGACCGCCCGTCCACTAGAAATCCAGGTTCCATCCAGCAACCGTCATATCCACTGTGCTTCAGCAGAACCATGGATGAAGATCTGACCACACCTCCAGGAATTTAACCCCACCTTCTCCATCTGGTGATACAGTGGAGGATTCTGGGTTTGGTAGTTGCCATGGGAACACATTGTGCCGAATGTAAAGTTGGGTGGAGGTGGGATTGCAGTGGGAGGGGGTTGGTTTTGGGAGTCGGGCTTCTTATATCTACTTAAACGCAGATGTTCCTCAACCCCGCATTGATACAGAGTGTCCTGGACGTCCATCCAGGGGAGGACATTTCAGGCGCTGGGCAGATACACCCAGGACAGGGCGTCAATCGACTCTTCCTTTCTGTAGCACTGCGATTGATCAGCTTGCACCACCACCGCGGAGCCACGCAGTGCCAAGAATCCCCCACCGCCCGGATAATTGGGCGGATAATTGATTAATTGATTAATGTAGTCTACAGCAGAGGTGGCGTGTTCTCTGGCGGGACCAATGATGCTACTCCATCTGGTGACACAGTGGAGTCTGGGTTTGGCGGTTGCCACGGGAACGCCTTGTGCCAAATGTAAAGTTTGGTGAAGGTGGGATTACGTGGGGGGGGGGGGGGGGGGGTTCAGGAGTCGGGCTTCTTATATCCAGTTAAGGGACATTTCAGGCGCTGGGCAGATACACCCAGGACAGGGTGCCAATCGACTCCACATGAAGGCGCTCTACATACATTGTAGTTCTACTGTTCCTTTCTGTAGCACTGTGTTTGATCCACTCGCACCACCACCGCGGAGCCACACAGCGCCGAGAATCCCCCACCCGGATAATTGATTAATGTAGTCTACACCAGAGGGGGCGTGTTCTCTGGAGGGAACAATGATGCTACTCCATCTGGTGACACAGTGGAGTCTGGGTTTGGCGGTTGCCACGGGAACGCATTATGCCAAATGTAAAGTTTGGTGAAGGTGGGATTACGTGGGGGGGGGGGGGGGTTCAGGAGTCGGGCTTCTTATATCCAGTTAAACGCGGATGTCCCTCAGCCCCGCATTGATACAGAGTCCTGGATTGGAACACAATCCTAGACGTCCTGGGGGGGAGGGGGGGGATCCAGGGGTATTTAAATACTCTTATCGTCCACGCTGACGGGTTCCCTGACGGAACAATGCATTCCGTAAATCCTGTTCAACCTGACGACCTGTTATTGATGTTTCACATGAAGGCTCTACATACATTGTAGTTCTACTGTTCCTTTCTGTAGCACTGCGTTTGATCCACTCGCACCACCACCGCGGAGCCACACAGCGCCGAGAATCCCCCACCCGGATAATTGATTAATGTAGTCTACACCAGAGGGGGCGTGTTCTCTGGAGGGAACAATGATGCTACTCCATCTGGTGACACAGTGGAGTCTGGGTTTGGCAGTTGCCATGGGAACGCATTGTGCCAAATGTAAAGTTGGGTGAAGGTGGGATTACGTGGGGGGGGGGGGGGGGTGTTCAGGAGTCGAGCTTCTTATATCCAGTTAAGGGACATTTCAGGAGCTGGACAGATACACCCAGGACAGGGTGCCAATCGACTCCACATGAAGGCGCTCTACATACATTGTAGTTCTACTGTTCCTTTCTGTAGCACTGTGTTTGATCCACTCGCACCACCACCGCGGAGCCATGCAGTGCCGAGAATCCCCCACCGCCCAGATCATTGATTAATGTAGTCTACAGCAGAGGGGACGTGTTTTCTGCAGGGACCAATCGCGCTGCTCCATCTGGTGATACAGTGGAGTCTGAGTTTGGCAGTTGCCACGGGAACGCATTATGCCAAATGTAAAGTTGGGTGGTGGTGGGATTACGGTGTGGGGGGGGGGGGGTTGGTTTTCGGGAGTCGAGCTTCTTATATCCAGTTAAACGCGGATGTCCGGATGTAATACAGAGTCCTGGATTGGAACACAATCCTAGACGTCCTGGGGGGGGTGGGGCATCCAGGGGTATTTAAATACTCTTATCGTCCACGCTGACGGGTTCCCTGACGGAACAATGCGTTCCGTAAATCCTGTTCAACCTGACGACCTGTTATTGATGTTCCACATGAAGGCTCTACGTACATTGCAGTTCCACTCGCACCACCACCGCGGAGCCACGCAGCGCCGAGAATTTCCATGTTCTCCCCGTATCCGCGTGGGTTTCCTCTGGGTTCTCCGGTTTCCTCCCACAGTCCAAAAACATGGATCAAGTCAAATGAGTTCTCCAAATTGCCCCATATAGAGTGTGTCTGTGTGTGTGCCCAGTGATAGATTGGCGCCCTGTCCTCGATGTATCTGCCACCCCCCCCCCCTGCAGCCTTAGTTGAAAAATAAAAAGAAGATAATTAATCTTAAATAAATTATTTTGGGCGTGGGCGGCACGGTGGCTTAGTGGTTTAGCATGTTCTCCTCTCAGCGGGATTTCCGGTTCGAATCCCAATCTGGGTGGAGTTTCCATGTTCTCCCGTGTCCACGTGGGTTTCCTCCGGGTTCTCCGGTTTCCTCCCACAGTCCAAAACCATGGATAAAGGTCAATAGAGTTCTCCAAATTGCCCCATATAGAGTGTGTCTGTGTGAGTGAGTGTGTGTCCAGTGATGGATTGGCGCCCTGTCCTGGGTGTATCTGCCCAGCGCCCGAAACGTTCTCCGCTGGATGGGCATGGGGAACCCCCCCCGACCCTAATAGAGGATAAAGCAGAAGATATGGATGGATGGATGGATTTTGGGCATGTCGGCCTCATGTCAAGTTGCAAATCGTAAACAAATCGTGTGGCGGATTTGACACACACACACACACACACACACACACACACACACAATCGCCGTTGATTTGCATACACACATGATGACGCCTCCCCCACCCCCACCCCCTGCCCCCGCCCCCGGCTCTACATCCTGTGTGCTTTATAAATCCCCCTCACCTGTGTGTGTTTTTAGGGCAGGAGTCTGCAGCACTCTCTGTTTGTCGTTGAAGTTGTTGGAGATCTCGTGTTCTAAACGTCGGGATCCCTGGAAATAGTTTAGTTCGTCGTCGGATTTCGTTCGTTTGTCGCCGACGATGCAAACGTCTGCCGGTATTCCCATAAACTGGCAAATTACTCGCAAGACATTACAGATCCGGTGACACATTCGTCAGATCGGCCGGCGTCTGGATGCACGGCGTCTTCACCGGTAGATTCAGTTTGGAGATACGACTCTTTAAAATAATCCCACGTAAAATAATCTCTGTAAAATAATCCCACGTAAAATAATCTCTGTAAAATAATCCCACGGTGTCATGCGCACAGCATGCTGGGCAATGTGGGCGCTACCGGACCCGACCGGACAGGCAGGAAAACCTGCGTAACTGTTTATAAAAGTCATTAAAATTAACATAACACAATAATGGCACGTGTCCCCCCCTACCATCCATCAGGTGGCGCTACGGATTCATACTTCTGAGATTGTGCACCTCTATACCTAATAAATGAATTAAAAAAAGGGGAACCTGCCGACTCGGCTGCCGACTGCGGGACACCAGGGGGAGCCCTTGTTCACACAAAGGGAGCATTGTGTTCGAAAACCTTTCCAGTAAACATGAAGCAGCTGATTTATGGTGGCCCAGGTTGATGGAACCACTAAGCTTCTTCCTGAGGTGCGTCCGTTCAACTGCGGGACACCAGGGGGAGCTGTTGTCCACTCAAAGAAGGCATTGTGTGCAAAAACCCTTCCTGGCGATATGAAATAGCGTGATTTATGGCCGGCCCACATTGATGGAACCACTAAGCTGCCCTGCCCCTTCCGAGGTGCATCTGTTCAACTGTGGGACACCAGGGGGAGCCCTTGTCCACTCAAATGGAGCATTGTGTGCAAAAACTCTTCCAGTCAACATGAAGCAACGTGATTTAAGGTGCTTTGCGTTGCCGGCCCACGTTGATGGAACCACTAAGCTGCCCTGCCCCTTCCGAGGTGCATCTGTTCAACTGTGGGACACCAGGGGGAGCCCTTGTCCACTCAAATGGAGCATTGTGTGCAAAAACTCTTCCAGTCAACATGAAGCAACGTGATTTAAGGTGCTTTGCGTTGCCGGCCCACGTTGATGGAACCACTAAGCTGCCCTGCCCCTTCCGAGGTGCATCTGTTCAACTGCGGGACACCAGGGGGAGCCGTTGTTCGCTCAAAGGGAGCATTGTGTGCGAAAACCCTTCCTGTCAACGTGAAGCAGTGTGATTTATGGCGCTTTGCTTTGCCGGCCCACATTGATGGAACCACTAAGCTGCCCCGTCCCTCCTGAGGTGCGTCCATTCAACTGCGGAACACCAGGGGGAGCCCTTGTCCACTCAAAGCAAGCATTTTGCGCAAAAACCCTTCCTGTCGATATGAAATAGCATAATTTACGGCCGGCCTACATTGATGGAACTACTAAGCTGCCCCGCCCCTTCGGAGGTGCGTCCGTTCAACTGCGGGACACCAGAGGGAGCCCTTGTCCACTCAAAGGAAGCATTGTGTTTGAGAACCTTTCCTGCCAACGTGAAGCAGCGTGATTTACGCCGCTTCTCGTTGCATGTCCACATTTTTAGAATCCAGATTGATGGCCCAACACCTTAACCACTAAACTGCCACGCCCCTCCTGAGGTGCGTCCATTCGACTGCGGAACACCAGGGGGAGCCCTTGTCCACTCAAAGCAAGCATTGTGTGCGTAAACCATTCCTGTCAATATGAAACAGTGTGATTTATGACCGGCCCACATTGATGACCACTAAGCTGCCCCGCCCCTTCCGAGGTGCGTCCGTTCAACTGCGGGACACCAGGGGGAGCCCTTGTCCACTCAAATGGAGCATTGTGTCCGAAAACCTTTCCAGTCAACATGAAGCAACTTGATTTAAGGCGCTTTGCATTGCCGGCCCACTTTGATGGAACCACTAAGTTGCAATGCCCCTCCTGAGGTGCGTCCGTTCAACTGCGGGACACTAGGGGGAGCCCTTGTCCACTCAAAGCGAGCATTGTGTCCAAAAACCCTTCCTGTCAATATTAAACAGTGTGATTTTACGGCCGGCCCACATTGATGACCACTAAGCTGCCCCGCCCCTTCCGAGGTGCATCCATTCAACTGCGGAACACCAGGGGGAGCCGTTGTCCACTCAAAGGGAGCATTGTGTGCAAAAACTCTTCCAATCCAAATGAGCAACGTGATTTAAGGCGGCTTTGCGTTGCCGGCCCATGTTAATGGAACCACTAAGCTGCCCCGTCCCTCCCGAGGTGCGTCTTTTCGACCACATGGTCCTCGAATCGTATATTGCTTCAAAGGTACACAGTGTGTCGGTGGGTCCTAGCTGCAGTAAGAGTACCAAGTTAGTCCCCTAATGCAGATCTCAGATAATGGAACTTAGTTCCTGTAGTGCAGAGATTCTCAATTATTTTCTGTTAAGCCCCTCCTAGGAAGAAGAAAACTTGACAAACATGACAAAATGGGATGAAAAAGATAGGGGTGAGCTGCAATATTCGCTGATTCGACGATTCGATTCGGAGAACCGTAGTCGACTATGAACCTCATAGTCGAATGTACCATTTTGACCACATGGGGGTGCCCATGGCTGCTGCTAAGCATTAGTTTTTTACATGAAATGTCTTTGTTTTCGTTATATATATAGCCTTTTGTCAAATAAAATCATCCTAATTTCTAGAAAAAAAAGAAAAACAAAAAAAGGTTTTCTTTTGTTAGAAAAACAAGTAAAATATAGAAAAAAAATCTTTTTAAAAAACTACACTTATAGCACCATCTTGTGGTGAAATTTTAACTGATTCGACTATCAGTCGACTATAGGGAAAATCTGACGAATCAGATTCGACTATGAAAATCTTTAGTTGAATACAGCCCTAGAAAAAGTATTTTTACATGACCACTGTAGTATGATTTGTCTATAAATATGTTATAAGTTTACCTCTTTTATAACAATGTATCCTTATTAACAATGAAGAAAACGTAAAAGAAAGAAATATAGATCAACTTAGAACAAAGAATAATTTTATTAACTTTGTTTTTTAGTTTGTAAAAGAAACGAATGAAATCCTTATTTAAACTAGAAACATTTTAGAACTGACTGGCATTTGATACTCATTCATTCATTCATTCATTATCTTCTGCTTTATCCTATATTAGGGTCGCGGTGGGGTTCCCCATGCCCATCCAGGGGAGAACGCCTCGGGCGCTGGGCAGATACACCCAGGACAGGACGCCAATCTATCACTGGACAAACACTCACTCACACAGACACACTCTATATGGGGCAATTTGGAGAACTCAATTGACTTGATCCATGGTTTTGGACTGTGGGAGGAAACCAGAGAACCCGGAGGAAACCCACGTGGACATGGGGAGAACATGGAAACTCCACCCAGATGGGGATTCGAACCGGGAATCCCTAGCGCTGAGAGGAGAACGTGGGCATTTGGTACTGAAAAATGAAATGGAATAAAATCAATAAATAATAATAAATTCAAATTCATCAGCAACATTCATTCAGGAGCTCAATTTATTAACATTTTAACCTACAAAACAAAAATGAATACAACAATTTGTGCTGTTTTTTTTTTTTTTTTTTTTTTTTTTTTTTTTTTTTTTTAAATCAAAATAATGAAGTCAGAACTAATGTCTCCAACGCGTCCGTTCTGCAGCACAGCTTTTCTGAAGTGGCTTTCATAAAGCGTTATGTTTGCTGGTTATACGCGTCACGTTTACGATTAAAAAACTCGTGGGGTGTAATGTCTTTAAGTGATGCCTTCATTTATTTGGCTTCATGCTGTCCACTGCCAACATTTAAAGACACAGAAGACACGCCTTTCTTCGTCTCCCACCTCAGTTACAGTGAAGCCAAGCGCTACATTCACTTCGTCATATTTCATTGTTTTAGTTCACAGTGGCTTTAGTAGCACGTTCTCCTCTCAGCGCTAGGGATTCCCGGTTCGAATCCCCATCTGGGTGGAGTTTCCATGTTCTCCCTGTGTCCGCGTGGGTTTCCTCCGGGTTCTCCGGTTTCCTCCCACAGTCCAAAAACATGGATCAAGTCAATTGAGTTCTCCAAATTGCCCTGTATAGAGTGTGTCTGTGAGTGAGTGTGAGCCCAGCGATAGGTTGGCGCCCTGTCCTGGGTGTATCTGCCCAGCGCCCGAGACGTTCTCCCCTGGATGGGTATGGGGAACTCCACCGCGACCCTAATAGAGGATAAAGCGGAAGATAATGAATGAATGAAAAGTTTTCGGTTGACTTTTGTTTGTCTCATTATCTTCGTCTCTCCATCTCTGTTAAATATTTCTCCATGTTGTCTCTTGAGGGTTTGTTCTGTATACTTAATATCACTTGCGCTGTGATATCTTATGCGCCCCCATACGCACTGCACTGCCCCACTATTTGAGAAGCACTGCTGTAGTGCAAACATGGTACTCTGTCCCGGGGTTCTCCAGCAGGAGGTTGTGCAGACTTGATGCCTCCTGTGACGGTTTCATTTTCACATATAAACAGATCAATCTGAGGAAACCCTACACCTGGGTCTGCCGTAATACGACGCCGTCGCCGTCAGTCTCTCTCACATTCTGGAGAGTCGAACAAATAACCCAGATCAGGTGGTGGCAAGAGTGAGAGCAGCCTAATAATAAAGTGACCTCTGGACAACCTCTCGCACATCAACTGTCTCTCTCTCTCTCTCTCTCTCGTCCTCTTTAGGTGACGATCTGCAGAAGCCCGAAGTGGTGGGCGTGGACAAAGCTGTGCGGAGGGAGGTGAGACACGCATGACACGAACATCCGCCAACGTGGAATGGCTTTAAAACCTCCAACAGGTGCCAACTTGTGTTGTAATGTTGCTAAGTCCACAGCTCTACTTTGTTGTTGGGTCTGGTGCTCCTCATTTTCATCTTGAGAGAACCTCCTAGATCCTCAATGGTCTCAATGGTTTGGGTCCGACAAGTTGGCCGGCCAGTCAAGCACTGGGATGGCATGGGCATCAAACCACGTTTTAGTGCTTCTGGAGGCATGGGCGTGGTCAGATGGAAGGTGGAAGATGATATCTGCATCTCCATCCAGATTCTCAGCAGAAGGAATCATGAAGTCTTCTAGAACATTCTGGAGGACTGTTGGATTTAAGAAACCATAGGTTCTAAACACCTGCACCGGACATCGCTCCCCAAATCCAAGAGTTTGGACACTCACACTCGTGTTTTCGTGGTCGCTTTGGATAAAAGCGTCTACTAAATGACCAAATTATTATTAATTATTATTAATAATGGGCGGCATGGTAGCTTAGTGGTTAGCATGTTCTCCTCTCAGCACTAGGGATTCCCGGTTTGAATCCCAATCTGGGTGGAGTTTCCATGTTCTCCCCGTGTCTGCATGGGTTTCCTCCGGGTTCTCTGGTTTCCTCCCACAGTCCAAAAACATGGATCAGGGTCAATTGAGTTCTCCAAATTGCCCCATAAAGAGTGTGTTTGTGTGAGTGAGTGTATGCCCAGCGATAGATTGGCGTCCTGTCCTGGATGTATCTGTCCAGAGAGGTATGTGTCAGACGGGCAGCATTCTCGTTGTCATGGTGACCACTATTTGTATACTGGTTTCCTTTCTCTTTAAAGTTTTGATGTTTGGAGGCAAAATGGTGCAACGCAAATCTAACGCAGCGTATTTAAACATGGATTTTCGCTCAAGTAATCGCTGTTAAATTTACGTTGTTATGTTATTTTTCAAAAGTAAATTGGTTTGGATTCTTAATGACCGTGAGCACCTCTGCTCTATTAGATTGGGCCTGAACCACCAACTGGGGCCACAAAACACCTTTTGTTTTTTGTTTTGTAAGGAATGAAACTTGTGAGGACCAAGCTTTAATGGGGGACTCCTCACTGAAGATAGTCACGTTTTTGGACCGTTCTCAGTGAACTATAGAGATCTAGAGATCGTGCGTGAAAACCCCAGTGGATCGGCCATTTTAGACTCTGATCAGCCCATCGGGCACCAACAACCCTGTGTTACTTTCAGTCATTTAAGGAGAAGTTTAGGTCCATGTTCTGGACTCCAAGCCCTAATAGGGGGACGGTACTGATACCTGTTGATCTCCGCCGTTTGGGCCCTGGATTTTACAATCTAACATGACATCACAGCATATGTATGTGTTTTAGGATGAAGGAACCAATTCTGAGGTCAATGACGTCAACTGGATGTCCAAGTACGTCCCTCAGCCCTGGAGACCTGAGGTAAGGAAACACAAGAACCTCCGAACACCTCACCCAACCATCAACTAAAATCAAGTCCTTACTCTATAATCACTATCCCGGCAGTCCTGCCCTCTCACCATATAGATGGACTTGTTAGTTCTACACTTATAGACAGTAGTCCTTCTGTTTAGTACTCCCACTAAGTGATATTTGGTTAGTGGCTGGTTCTCATGCCACCAGTACAGAGTGTTGAACAATAAAGAAAGTATTAATCGAGTATGTTGTAGTATGTAGCTGTGAAACCACAAAGTCCATCTATATGGTACGTGGAGCTAATAAAATAAGTGTAGAATCAAGGAACCGGACCGGAGAAGTGGCCTGCGAGTGTGTTCCACATGAAGCACTGCAGATACGACGATTACTAAATAGAACCTGGATTTTTATTGGACTGGCGGTCCTGCAGTACACCCTCAATGGACTTCTATAGTTTTATAGTATAGTATAGTTTTTAATTGTTAAATATGGACACCTGTCCAGACCAGATTATTAATCCGTCCATCCATTATTTTCCGCTTTATCCTCTATTAGGGTCGCAAGGGGTTTCCCATGCCCATCCAGTGGAGAACGTTTTGGGCGCTGGGCACATACACCCAGGACAGGGTGCCAATCTATCCGCTGGGCACTCACTCACTCACACAAACACACTCTATATGGGGCAATTTGGACAACTCAATTGACTTGATCCATGTTTTTGGACTGTGGGAGGAAACCGGAGAACCTGGAGGAAACCCACGCGGACACGGGGAGAACATGGAAACTCCACCCAGATGGGGATTCGAACCGGGAATCTCTAGTGCTGAGAGGCGAACGTGCTACCACTAAGCCACCGTGCTGCCCATTATTAATAATGATTAATAATTAATAATAATTTGGTCGTTTTGCTGACGCTTTTATCCAAAGCGACTTACAAGGTGAACACAGGGTTAATCACAACATCCCTGGAGCAATGAGGGTTAAGGGTCTTGCTCAAGGACCCACACTGGTAACTTCAGTGGACTTGGGATTTGAACCCACAACCTTCAGATTGAGAGCCCAACACCCGAACCACTGAGCTACCTTGCCCCTAATGCAATTAGGTATCAAACCTTTTTTATTTTAGTGTGTTTTAAGCATTTTATGAAAGCAACAAGACACTTAAGGCTTAGAGATTTATTTTTCTTGGACTTGCAGACCTGCAGGACGCCCTCAATGGACTTATATAGTTTTCAATTGTTAAATACAGGTCACATGATCACCACACAATCTGTACATGTCTGTCCTACACTGTTGTTGCTGCCTGGCCGCTCAAGGAGGATGAGTCCCCCACTGAGCCTCGGTCCTCACAAGGTTTCTTCCTTAAAATAACATCACAACAGGGAGTTTTGTCTTGCCACTGTTGCTTTGGTTCGCTCTTTGGGGGTTTAAAGGCTTATAACACTGTAAAACTGCTTTGTGACAATGTACTATTGTAAAAAAACGCTAAATAAATAAATTACTTGAACTTGACCAGGTCTCTTCTCATTTTCAGTACAAAGGACAGGCGAACCTTCATGTCTTTGAGGACTGGTGTGGGAGGTCGGTGGCGAGTCTCAGGAAGAACCTCCACTATCCACTTTACCCTCACGTAGGTATACGAGCCGACAGCACTAGGACCCCATGGACCGCGAAGGGGTTGGAAGTCAGGAGGAAGGGATTCGAATTGTTTATTAATTGAGCCGAACGCACGAGATTAGAATCTTCTGATGGTCCATGTGTCAGGTTGATTGGTTGGTTGTCCAAAACCAAGGAATTCCAATCGCCCCGGTAACGCCGTATCGTTGCCGTATCACGCAGTTAAAATCGATGTGTTTTGCGGGAAATTCATTTCTTACCACATGTCTTGGAACCTCCACCCAGATCCCCAGCGCTGAGAGGTGGACATGTTCTGCCCGTGTCTACGTGGGTTTCCTCTGGGTTCTCCGGTTTCTTCCCACAGTCCAAAAACATGGATTTAAGTCAAACACTCTAATATTTTTTGGACTTGATTTTGATTTGATTACTGGCCACCATTGCTGGAGCATCGTTTTTTTTTTTTTTTGCATCCTAAAGGATCTAGAGTTGTGGTGGACGGCTTTGCATGAGATAAATGTCTCATGCTCCCTGAACCACTCTCTCACACTTTGCGCTCTATCAATCACAGAATCGGCATCTTGGAACATCATCAAGGACGACGATGTATTGTCGCCGTATCACTTACTGCAGTTACGATCGATGTGTTTTGCGGGAAATTCATTTCTTACCACATGTCTCGTCCGCCTCTCACACTTTGCGCTCTATCAATCCCGGAATCGGCATCTTTGAACATGTCCGCGTCATCAAGGACGACGATGTATCATCGCCATATCATGTACTGCAGTTAAAATCGATGTGTTTTGCGGAAAATTCATTTCTTACCACATGTCTCGTCCGCCTCTCAGCGCTGGGGATCTGGGTGGAGTTTCCATGTTCTGCCCGTGTCCACGTGGGTTTCCTCTGGGTTCTCCGGTTTCTTCCCACAGCTCAAAAACATGGAGTCATGGTTTCAAGTCAAACACTCTAATATTTTTGGACTTGATTTTGATTTGATCACTGCACGCCATCGCTGGAGCATCGTTTTTTGCATTATAAAGGTTCTAGAGTTGTGGTGGACGGCTATGGAAAAATGTCTCATGCTCCCTAAACCACTCCCTCACACTTTGCGCTCGATCAATCCCGGAATCGGCATCTTGGAACATATCTGCGTCATCAAGGACGACAATGTATCGTTGCCGTATCACGTACTGCAGTTAAAATCGATGTGTTTTGCGGGAAATTAATTTCTTACCACATGTCTCACCCGCCTCTCAGCGCTGGGGATCTGGGTGGACTTTCCATGTTCTGCCCGTGTCCACGTGGGTTTCCTCTGGGTTCTCCGGTTTCTTCCCACAGCTCAAAAACATGGATTCAAGTCAAACACTCTAATATTTTTTGGACTTGTTCTAGAGTTGTGGTGGATGGCTATGCGTGAGAAAAATGTCTCATGCTCCCTAAACCACTCTTTCACACTTTGCGCTCGATCAATCCCGGAATCGGCATCTTGGAACATGTCTGCGTCATCAAGGACGACGATGTATCATCGCCGTATCACGTACTGCAGTTACGATCGATGTGTTTTGCGGGAAATTCATTTCTTACCACATGTCTCATCCTCCTCTCAGCGCTGGGGATCTGGGTGGAGTTTCCATGTTCTGCCCGTGTCCACGTGGGTTTCCTCCAGAGAACCCAGAGAAAACCCACGTGGACACGGGCAGAACATGTCTCGTCCACCTCTCAACGCTGGGGATCTGGGTGGAGTTTCCATGTTCTGCCCATGACCACGTGGGTTTCCTCTGGGTTCTCCGGTTTCTTCCCACAGCTCAAAAACATGGATTCAAGTCAAACACTAATATTTTTTGGACTTGATTTTGATTTGATTACTGCATGCCATCTCTGGAGCATCGTTTTTTGCATTCTCAAGGTTCTAGAGTTGTGGTGGACAGCTATGGAAAAATGTCCCAATGCTCCCTAAACCACTCTCTCACACTTTGCGCTCGATCAATCACAGAATCGGCATCATGGAACATGTCCTCGTCATCAAGGACGACAATCCGTCGATAGCAGAACCTGATAGTTTCGTAGATTCGGGTCAGCTGACCTCACAACGTTGCGGAACCCAGATCTGAGCAGCTGCAGTGACCCCACATTAGAGTTAATCAACCCTTATGACATCACACGCTATGGAATTCTCGCCGATCCATTCAGAAGAGAATCTGTAGGGTCGGGCACCGATGGCGGTGTTGGATGGAGGTAAGGTTGGGAGGGAATGCTGCTCATCCAGCATGTGTTTTGTTCCCTCGCAGTCCCGTCTCACGGTGAGGAAACTGGCCGTGTCTCCCGGCTGGACCAATTACGGACTCCGGATCTTCGGATACATCCATCCCTACGCCGATGGTCCGTATGCCGCCGAGTATTTTGGCGCCGATGCTGTTCGTCCAAACTCATTTCATTAATTATTTTGTCTCCGTTCTACAGGGGTGTTCCTTTTCGCCGTAGCAGCCGACGATAACTGTGAATTCTGGCTCAGTCCAGATGAAAGTCCGGACCACTTGCGGCTCAGCGCTTACGTCGGAACGGTGGGGCTTCGGCCGGAAGGCTTCTCCTCGAGCGTTTAGTTGGACCTTCGGTCGTGTGAATGGACCTTCAGCAAATAAGTGTGTGTTCTTGGATGTTTGCAGAGCGGCAACGAGTGGACCGCCCCGGGGGAGTACGGGAAATACATCAGCCAGATATCCAAGCCATTCCAGTGAGTCTGTGTGTGGTGTGTGTGGTGTGATTGTGTGTGGGGTGAGGTGTGTGGGGTGGGGTAGGGTGAGGTGTGTGAGGTGGGGTAGGGTGGGGTGTGTGGGGTGAGGTGAGGTGAGGTGAGGTGTGGGGTGAGGTGTGGGTGGGGTGGGGTGAGGTGATGTGTGTGGTGAGGGTGTGAGGTGTGAAGTGTGGGGTGAGGTGTGGGGTGAGGTGTGTGGTGAGGTGTGGGGGGTGAGGTGTAGTGGTGTGGCTTAGGGTGGATGGTGTGGGGTGAAGGTGGGAAGTGTGGGGTGAGGTGTGTGTGCCCAGTAATGGATTGGCGTCCTGTCCTGGGTGTATCTGCCCAGCGCCCGAAACGTTCTCCCCTGGATGGACATGGGGAACCCCCCCGCGACCCTAATAGAGGATCAGAGCGAGGGGGGAGGGGCTTAGAGTGGTGATGTCAGACTGGATGCAGTTAGAGTGGGGGAGGCAGAGTAGGTGCGGTTAGAGTGTGGGGCAGAGCTGAGGGGTCATTTGGGGGGTTGGAGTAAAAGACGGGGCGGTTGCTGTGATGTTTGTTGTTGACGGCGCGGTTGCTGTGATGTTTGTTCTTACAGTCTGCTGCAGAACAAGAGGTATTACTTTGAGCTGATTCACAAACATGACGACCGAGGAACCGACCATCTCGCACTTGCAGTAAGTTCTCTGCATGTTCCCTTCTCCAAAGGAACAAACCACCAGGTCACCACCACCACAGCAGCACCACCACCACAGCAGCACCACCACCACCTCCATCACAGCACTACCACACCACCACATCAACACCACCTCCATCACAGCATTACCACACCACCACATCAACACCACCTCCATCACAGCATTACCACACCACCACATCAACACCACCTCCATCACAGCACTACCACACCACCACAGCAGCACCACCACCACCTCCATCACAGCACTACCACATCACCACATCAACACCACCTCCATCACAGCATTACCACACCACCACATCAACACCACCTCCATCACAGCATTACCACAGCAGCACCACCACCACCTCCATCACAGCATTACCACACCACCACATCAACACCACCTCCATCACAGCATTACCACACCACCACATCAACACCACCTCCATCACAGCATTACCACACCACCACATCAACACCACCTCCATCACAGCATTACCACACCACCACATCAACACCACCTCCATCACAGCATTACCACACCACCACAGCAGCACCACCACCACCTCCATCACAGCACTACCACACCACCACATCAACACCACCTCCATCACAGCATTACCACACCACCACATCAACACCACCTCCATCACAGCATTACCACACCACCACAGCAGCACCACCACCACCTCCATCACAGCACTACCACACCACACCACCACCACCTCCATCACAGCATTACCACATCAACACCACCTCCATCACAGCATTACCACACCACCACATCAACACCACCTCCATCACAGCACTACCACACCACCACCACCTCCATCAGAGCACCACACCACCACCACCTCCATCACAGCATTACCATACCACCACATCAACACCACCTCCATCACAGCACTACCACACCACCACCACCTCCATCAGAGCACCACACCACCACCACCTCCATCACAGCACTACCACACCACCACATCAACACCACCTCCATCACAGCATTACCACACCACCACATCAACACCACCTCCATCACAGCATTACCACACCACCACATCAACACCACCTCCATCACAGCATTACCACACCACCACATCAACACCACCTCCATCACAGCATTACCACACCACCACACCACCACCACCACCTCCATCACAGCACTACCACACCACCACATCAACACCACCTCCATCACAGCATTACCACACCACCACATCAACACCACCTCCATCACAGCACTACCACACCACACCACCACCACCTCCATCACAGCACTACCACACCACCACCACCTCCATCAGAGCACCACACCACCACATCAACACCACCTCCATCACAGCACTACCACACCACCACATCAACACCACCTCCATCACAGCACTACCACACCACCACATCAACACCACCTCCATCACAGCACTACCACACCACCACATCAACACCACCTCCATCACAGCATTACCACACCACCACATCAACACCACCTCCATCACAGCACTACCACACCACACCACCACCACCTCCATCACAGCATTACCACACCACCACATCAGCACCACCTCCATCACAGCACTACCACACCACCACCACCTCCATCAGAGCACCACACCACCACCACCTCCATCACAGCATTACCATACCACCACATCAACACCACCACCACCTCCATCACAGCATTACCACACCACCACATCAACACCACCTTCATCACAGCACTACCACACCACCACATCAACACCACCTTCATCACAGCACTACTACTTCAACACCACCTTCATCACAGCACTACCACACCACCACCACCTCCATCACAGCATTACCACACCACCACATCAACACCACCTTCATCACAGCACTACCACATTAACACCACCTTCATCACAGCACTACCACATCAACACCACCTCCATCACAGTACTCTACCACACCACCACATCAACACCACCTTCATCACAGCACTACCACATCAACACCACCTTCATCACAGCACTACCACATCAACACCACCTCCATCACAGTACTCTACCACACCACCACATCAACACCACCTTCATCACAGCACTACCACATCAATACCACCTTCATCACAGCACTACCACATCAACACCACCTTCATCACAGCACTACCACATCAACACCACCTTCATCACAGCACTACCACACCACCACCACCTCCATCACAGCATTACCACACCACCACATCAACACCACCTTCATCACAGCACTACCACATCAACACCACCTTCATCACAGCACTACCACATCAACACCACCTTCATCACAGCACTACCACATCAACACCAACTTCATCACAGCACTACCACATCAACACCAACTTCATCACAGCATTACCACATCAACACCACCTCCATCACAGTACTCTACCACACCACCACATCAACACCACCTTCATCACAGCACTACCACATCAACACCACCTTCATCACAGCACTACCACACCACCACCACCTCTATCACAGCATTACCACACCGCCACATCAACACCACCTTCATCACAGCATTACCACACCACCACCACCTCCATCACAGCATTACCACATCAACACTGCCTCCATCACAGCACTACCACACCACCACATCAACACCACCTTCATCACAACACTACCACACCACCACATTAACACCACCTTCATCACAACACTACCACATCAACACCACCTCCATCACAGTACTCTACCACACCACCACATCAACACCACCTTCATCACAGCACTACCACATCAACACCACCTCCATCACAGTACTCTACCACACCACCACATCAACACCACCTTCATCACAGCATTACCACACCACCACCACCTTCATCACAGCATTACCACGCCACCACCACCTTCATCACAGCATTACCACACCACCACCACCTCCATCACAGCATTACCACATCAACACTGCCTCCATCACAGCACTACCACACCACTACATCACCACCACCTTCATCACAGCTCTACCACACCACCACCACCTCCATCACAGCTCTACCACATCAACACCACCTCCATCACAGCACTACCACACCACCACCACCTCCACCACAGCTCTACCACACCACCACCACCTCCATCACAGCATTACCACACCACCACCACCACTGCCTCCATCACTGCCACCATCAACACTGCCTCCATCACAGCACTACCACACCACCACATCAACACCACCTTCATCACAACACTACCACACCACCACATTAACACCACCTTCATCACAACACTACCACACCACCACCACCACCTCCATCACAGCACTACCACATCAACACTGCCTCCATCACAGCACTACCACACCACCACCACCTCCATCACAGCATTACCACCACCACCATCACAGCACTACCACATCAACACCGCCTCCATCACAGCACTACCACACCACCACCACCTCCATCACAGCATTACCACCACCACCATCACAGCACTACCACATCAACACCACCTCCATCACAGCACTACCACATCAACACTGCCTCCATCACAGCACTACCACATCAACACTGCCTCCATCACAGCACTACCACACCACTACCACCACCATCATACTACCCCACCAGCACCATCTTCATTCTACCTCAGCATCATACTACCCCACTACCACCACCACCATCATATTAACATTCCACCTCCACACAACCCTCCCACCACTCTACCCCAGCACCACCATCATACTACACTACCCCACCACCACCATCATACTACTCTAGCCCTCCACCACAATACAACCACCATTATACTACTCCACCACCATCACACTACCCCACCACCACTCGACCGACCATCTTGCACTTGCGGAACCGACCATCTCGCACTTGCGGTAAGTTCTCTACATGTGCCGTTCTCAGAGAAACAAAGCACCAGGTCACCGTTACCACACCAGCACATCAACACCGCCTCCATCACAGCACTACCACTCCACTACCATCACAGCACTACCATCACAGCACTACCACACCACTACCACCATCTTCATACTACCTCAACACCACCACCATCATACTACCTTATCACCTCCACACAACTACCATCACCACCTGACCACCCTACCCTTTATAGTGTGTGTGTTTGCATGAGCGAGGGTGTGCCCAGCGATGGATTGGCAACTGCCCAGCACCTAAAACGTTCTCCCACGGACGAGCAAGAAAAACCGAATCTAACAACATGGCCTGTGGTTGTACCTAATAAAATGGCCGTTATGTGTGTTTTTCCAACAGTGGCGACTGAAACAGGATGGAGTAAGGTTCTCCCTCGTGGACTCCACATCACTCTCTCTTTATACCAGTAAGTTACTAAGTGCTAACAGTGTGTGTGTGTGTGTGTGTTGGTCATATTTTAAGTGATGATGTGACATGGAAAGGTTGTGGGACCGGAATAGTATGCACCCCCTCCGTCATGCCCTGCTGGCAACCTGAAATGGCACAAATTATATGTTCAGCTATGTTCAGTGTGTGTGCGTTGGTGGTTCCGCACGCGCTCCCATGTTAGAACTCTGAGTTTCTATAGAGATAAGTGTATGTTTCTGTGTGCGGGACCATAAATACAAGTGTATTTCTGTTCGTGTGTATATGCGGGGTAGTTTGGAGTGGGGTAGTTAAAGGGTTAGGAGGAGGGGAGCGTGTGTCCGCTGCTGAATTTAGACGCGGTATCCGATTGCTGTTATGCCATCGGAGAGGAACTCCACACACATGTTCTCTCAGCTGGCGTGTCTTCTTTAGAACTTCAGAAACCCGTTTCTGTCTTTTCCTGCCTCAGACGAATCGTCCCTGAAGCCGAGCGAAGTGCGTCACATTCCTCAGACGGCCGCCAGTCACGAGTCGGCGCAGCAGGAAACTGGCCACAGGGCAGAAATGCTGAGGGACGACCCCCGTGACACCTCCTTTCAGAGTAAGATCAAACACTTCCGCACCCTCTTTAAGCCCATGCTTGGGCTTTGGAATGAGGTTAGCTCCCCCACTAGCGCCCCCGTCCGCATATCCAAACGTAATCGGCTCCCCGTCCTCAGCCTACGACATCGATCAGACGTGGCAGGACTGTGGCATGACATCAAAGCGAGAAGTTTTCAGTTCCTGGAACTCAGGGCTCAGGGTGTGGTAGCTCGGGGGTTAGTGTGTGGGACCGTCACTATAAAAGTTGGGGCTTTACCAGCGGGGGTTGTTGACAAAGCCACTTAACCCTCGTGGAACCCTTGTAAGGGATGCATCTCTGGCTGATGGCTGACCCTGGACTCTGACTCTTACCCCCCCCCCCCCCCCCCCCGTTCACCTCATCTGCACGACGGTGGAATTCGGAAGGAGAATGAAAATCCGGAAGACTCGAACACTTTACCTTCTTGCCGAAGGCAGAAGAACTTACTGTCATTCCACAATCATAGACACCTGGTCAAAATGCAGCATCTGACTCTTAAAGGGAACGGCAAATAACGATTGGTTTATCGCAAGTGACGTCCAAAACATACCCATGAATTACGTCGTTGCGATAGTAAAGACGCCCGGACATGTCGTAAATCAAGCTGCAGGTGAGCAGCTAATGGCTCGCTAAAGGTCGATAAAGACAAAGGGGAGATTAAGGTGTTTCAAAGCGATTCCTGGAACTCCGAGGTTGGGGTGTGGTAGCTCGGGGGTTAGTGTGTCTGACCGTCACTGAAAGTTGGGGCTTCAAATCCCGTGGCCACCACAGTTACCAGCAGGGGTCGCAATTAACCCTTGTCGAACCCTCGTAAGGTATGTATCCCTGGTTGGACCCTGACTCTTATTACCTCCAGTTCACTTCATCTGGATGACGTTGGTTGCTCGGGGGCTACGAAAGTTGGGGTTTCAGACCTTGTGGCCACCACAGTTACCAGCTGGAGTCGTTCAGCACGGCCCTTAACCCTCGTTGAACCCTCGTAAGGGATGTATCCCTGGCTGATCTCTGACGCTGGACTCATTACCCCAGTTCACCTCGGGGGTAGTGTGTGGGACCGTCCACTGAAAGTTGGGGCTTCAAATCCTGTGTCCACCACAGATACCAGCGTGGGACGTTGACCAAGCCACTTAACCCACCCTCGTAAGGGATGTATCTCTGGCTATGGCTGACCCTGGACTCTGACTCTTATTATCCCCCCCCCCCTTCACCTCATCTGTACAACGTTGGAATTCGGAAGAAAAATTAAAAACCAGAACGACAAGACTCGAACCCTGTGCCTTCTTGCCGTAAGGCAGAAGAGCTTACTGTCACACCATAAGTATCATAGACACCTGGTCGAAATGCAGCTCAAAACATACCTACGCTCAAAACATACCTATAAATCACATTCCCACGATAGCAAAGACACCCGGACACGTACTAAATCAAACTTAGGGTGCGGGGTTGACGACTCGCTTAAGTAGAGCCCCTTGGGTTGCTTGTTGGTTATTTGTAAAGAGTATATAAACCTCCTCAGGCTCCTAAAGACTAAGTCAATTACCAATGTCTTGGTAATTGAATCAACAAAGTGGATTTATCTAGGGAACATTCTCACACACACACACACACACACACACACACACACATTATAGAGCTTTATATCTATATCTGTGTGTGTGTGTGTGTCCACAGTACCATTACTGGACACGTCCTATTTGAAGGCTGTGGTTCCAGAATGCATCTATAGTCCCAGTTACATAATAAGAGACTTCCCGTTGGATCGTTACCAGGGACTACAGTTCGTAAGTTCATTTACACCCTCACCGGCCACTTTATTAGACACACCCATTGTATCACTTCCACCTTTTACAGATTGCTGTCCATGTTTCTCCATTTACTTTGTTAGTCCCCTGACTAGAACCCTCACTGACCAGGTATTTGTTGGCCAGTGGATTAGTCCAAACACTGTGGTGACGTTGACGGTGTGCTCTGTTAGTCCACTCTGATTAGACCCATCCACCTCATTGCTCCACCTTGCAGATGTAAAATCAGAGATGGTAGATCATCCGTTGCTGCACAGTTTGTGTAAGTCGTGCTCAAGTTCTTTATCAGTTCATCAGACCTTCATCAGTGCTCACAGGACGTTGAGGAGGCTGGACATATGCGCTGGGTGGAGTAGTCTCTATGGCGTGGTAGCCCAGTGGTTAAGCCCAGTGGATGCTCAATCTTAAAGCTTCAAACCCCAACTCCAACAAAGATACCAATGTAGGCTGCTTGAGCAAGGCCTTTAACCCTTATTGATTCGGGGGGACCCTCAGATCATGACAGGGTCTTCCGGCGTCCATGTAAGCAGCTCCAACAATAGCCATCTGCGTGTCATCCTAGCACAGTCCCTAGCAAAATGGCGGTCTGCTGGAACCTTGCTTGCCCTGCCCATACTGTCAAGAGATCTGTGGGAACATTCCCCAGACACCTGGAGGTGCCATTTTCTGTGTCCTCATCGTGCCAGGTTTCTTGCAATAAGGACTGGCAATAGAATCACTCTGTTCTTTGAGGGGGTGGGGTTGTGAGGGTAAGGTGGACAAGTCTCAGGACCAAGGACAAGTCAGAGTCCCCACACTGACATTACTTCATCTCTACATCTCCACTTTGGTGGTCCTCACAAATGTTCTCACCTCATGCAGTTGTGTTTGTTTGTTTGTTGTGTTGTATTTGTGTGTCTGTCATTGCCCTGTTCCCATGTTGTAGGTGCGTATGTCCTACATTTACCCCAATGACTACACCCGTCTCACACACATGGAAGGTGACAACAAATGCTTCTACCAGGTCAACCAATATTACCTCGACAGGTATGCGGCCTTACACGCACACTATGTGCTTTCCTAGTGTTCTACAGTTGGAACGAGGTCATGGCACCGATCCACTCTGGGGGGGAGGGGGGGGGGCTAGAGATTAAAACGGTACAGGGAAGAACGTTTTGGAGAGGTGAGCTCGAGGTTTCGTGGACGTCTGGGGAGGAAGGAGCAGGGTTAAATTGGCGGAATGAGGATAGTGGAGAAGGTGGAGCCAACCAGGCAGAAGAAGTGGAGGAAGGCCAGAGAGGTGGATGCACCTTGTCGGTGGTTGGGGTGTCCTGGAGATTAATGATCTGCTGTGGCGCCCTCTGATGGAGACAGCAGAAATGAAGAAGGAGCCATAGAAGCATTTTGTGGTTCTACCACTGCTACTTCTTAACATATGTCCTCTACGTTTCCTCACAGGTTTGGCTTCTCGAGGTACATGAGGTTGGACGAGTCCGAGGACCAGTCTCCTCTCAATTACAGAGGTACTGAAAGCTCTAAAGCCTTGTTCGCAAGAGGCTCGTTGGTTCAAGTTGGAATAAAGCCATGTGTGGGGGTGTAGGTGTTGGTGGGTGAGGTTGGGGTGTGGGTGTGGGTGGATGAGGTTGGGGTGAGGGTGAGGGGCATGATTGGGTGTTAGTCACAGTGTTTCTTTTGCTTCCTTTTAGACGACGACAGGCTGGGATGGCGGGACATTAAAATAAGAGGCAACGCTGAGGAGGAGGAGGACGAGGAGGAGGAAGAGGAGAACTACAGGTTGGACCGCGAAGAGAACAAGGCTATGGAAATGCCAGACTATCAGGATGATTACGATGATTACGTGTTACACCGTAAAAGGAAACTGTTCTCCGCCTCACTAACCAAGGCGAGCCGCGAAAGACGGCGAAGGAAGCAGGATGTTGCTGGATGGCAGAGGGGGAAAAATCTGACTGGTCCTCACGGTGGACCACCGATTCGAGATCGGACGAACCGGACCGTTCACAACGGCGAGCGAGGAATCCAGCAACTGCGGAACCTCAGCAGCTCCTCAAACAGTAGCCGGTATTCTGCCCCCAATTCAACAGCAGGTAAAAAACAAGCCATCATATGGAGGAAGACCAGGAAATCCGGCAAAGCGAACGCTCCTAAGGGCGGAAACGTGGAACGGAAGCTATACCGGCACGTTCCTGCTACGACGCCGAAACGGGTGGAGCTGACCGCAAAGCCTCCTGCTGAGAGGATCACGGTGGGGGCTGGACGTAAAGTGACCGTAACGCAGGCGTCTATGCAGATAGAGAAGGCTATAAAAGGCAATCGTTCGTGGAGCGACGACGGCGTCTATCGGAAAGTGAACGAGTCGGAAAAGAAACAACTGTTCAAAACCAGCACGGATGACTGGCTGGTCAACGGGGATTCGGAGGCGGAGGAGTATCCCCCCAGAGTTTTGTACGACCCCGAGGTCAACTGGGCTCAGACCTTCCAGGTCAGCCACCTGGACTTTCAGACGCTGAGGAGCGACCGGATCGACCTGGGGTGCAACGTGTCCGGGAACCTGCTGATCAGCGAATCGGAGGCCGTGTATGTAGCCCAGGCCTTCGTGAAGAAGCTCCTCCAGAAATATCCAAGGTAGGTCCATGTTGGGGGAGGGGGGAGGTGCTACAAGTTTGGGCCAAAAGCTAAGAGAAGGTAACGAGCTCTTTTAGTCATGGGTTTGCGGCGCTGTCCGTCATGTCCTCCCTGTGCCTGGATGTGTTTATGTCCAGGACTCCAGTTTCCTTCCACGTCCCAAAGACGTGCAGATGGATGAGTTGGGGATCATGAATTGCTCCTACGAGTGCGTTGCTTGTGATGGTTCCTCCTAGGAGGTGCTGTGCAGACTCCAAACCCCTCAATGAACCATCACCAAGTTCTGAAATTAAACCTATCCCGTCCCTGTCCTTACATCGAGATGGATGCTGTTAAATCCTGAGTTTGAGGTTGAGATCCTTAAACGTTGGTCAATGGTCACCACCATGTCGTATATTTCGGACGATCGTAGGTTGCGTACCCTTCGTAATTGGTCCATGTGGAACCTTCTTCTGAGCCACCAGGTTTCTAAAATCTGTGTATCTTTGTAGACGGTTCTCGCTGCAGCGCATCTTAAACGTGGAGAAGCGGGTGGATAAGGTTCACGGCAATCGTTACCTGCTGGAGCTGGACCTGCTGGAGAGGCCGGGTCACCGAGTCCGTCTGGTTCACTACGTGTACGTGCTGAAGAACCCGAATAAACATCTGAGCCAGCATCTTCATACGCCGTCGCTGCTGCTGTGCAACCCACACGGTTTCCAGTGGAATCCCGCTGCTACTGTTCACTTCGTTGTGCCAGGTTTTTACACACACACACACACACACACACACACACACACACACACTTCTGCTTTATCCTCTACTAGGCTCACGGAGGGGTTCCCCATGCCCATCTAGGGGAGAACGTTTCGGGCGCTGGGCAGATACACCCAGGACAGGACGCCAATCTATCGCTGGGCACACACTCACTCACACAGACACACTCTATATGCAATATAGAGAATTCAGTTGACCTTGGACTGTGGGAGGAAACCCATGGGGAGAACATGCAAACTCCACCCAGATTGGGATTCGAACTGGAAATCCCTAGTGCTGAGAGGAGAACATGCCAACCACTAAGCCACTGTGCCGCCCACACCCCACACACACACACACACACCCATCCTTCCATTATCGTCCTCTTTGTCCTCTATTAGGGTCACGGGGGGGTTCCCCATGCCCATCCAGGGGAGAATGTCTCGGGCGCTGGGCAGATAGACCCAGGACAGGGTGTCAATCTATCACTGGGCACACACTCACTCACACACACACTCTATATGGGGCAATTTGGAGAATTCTATTGACTTCATCCATGTTTTTGGACTGTGGGAGGAAACCGGAGAACCCTGAGGAAACCCACGTGGACACGGGAAGAACATGGAGACTCCACCCAAATGGGGATTGGAACCGGAAATCCCTAGTGCTGAGAGGAGAATGTGCTGACCACTGAGTCACCATGTCGCCCACACACACACACACACACACACACACACACACACACACTGTATTAAATCCCAATTGTAACTCCCAAAACCAGCAGTATGAGAGCAGAGTAGCTACCTCACAAAGACAATCTGGAGTTTTGGGTGGGGTGATATTATGATGTTTGAAACCGTGTGTGTGTGTGTGTGTGTGTATGTGTGTGTGTGTGTGTGTGTAGTAAAAAACCAAGCGCGCTGGGTGCAGAAGTTCATCATGGACATGGAGGAACTCTATAAAGCCACAGGAGACGGAAATTTCAACGTCATCATCACGGATTATTCCAGCACTGATATGAACATTGAACAAGCCCTGAGGGACTCCAGCCTCCCCAAGTACACACACACACACACACACACTAGCTAAACATACAGCCTATTATACTTCACACCCGGATCTTAACCAGGACCTCTGTGTGTTTCACCTCTTAGATCCCAGTACGTCAAATTAGAGGGAAACTTCGAGAGATCGGCGGGGCTACAGGCTGGCGTGGACCTCATCACTGTGAGTATCACACACACACACACACACACACACACACACACACATGCATAAACATACACTCACACACACATATATACACACACACACACATATATACACACACACACACACACACACACACACACATATAAACACATATACTTACACACACACACACACACACACACTCACATACACATATTCACACACACACACACATATAAACACACAAACACACACATATATATACACACACACACACACACACTAACCTATTATTAGTGTTTCTGCTCTCATCATCCATTTTGATGGACTGGTTTTTTTTTTTTTGTTACATCCTACAGTTTTATTACACACACACACACACACACACACACACAAACGCACACACAGGTATTAAGCTACACAGCTAAAGTGTATCTACTTTAGATTATTAAATTACAGCCTGTAGTGTATTATTTTTTGCACACACACACACACACACACACTGTTTATTAAAGAGCAGGTTCCCACACTGCATGTATCACTTGGGTGGTGGATGATGCTCGGCGTTGAAAGTGACATAATGGTGGAGCATTAAGGTGCGGGTGTGGATCTTGTACAGTTGTTCCGCTGAAGCACATGACGACGTGTTCTGTGTGTTCTGTAGGACCCGCACAGCATCGTGTTCCTCTGTGACCTTCACATCGACTTCCCGCCGGGCTTCATCGACTCGGTGAGGAAGCACTGTATCGAGAGACACATGGCGTTCGCTCCCATAGTGATGAGGCTCAACTGCGGCGCTACGGTTCGGGAGCCTGACGGTAAACGCCTACAGAACACCAGCCTAGGTTTAGCTGTGTGTGTGTGTGTGTGTGTGTGTATGTATATGTGTGTGTATATGTGTATGTATATGTGTGTGTATATGTATATGTGTGTGTGTACATATATATATATATATATATATATATATACCAGGCATAACATCATAATCACCTTCCTAATAACACGCTGGTCCCCCATTTGCTGCCGAAACAGCCCTGACCCCATAAGAAATGTTTTCCACTAGACTTATGAAGGTGTTCTGGGGTATCGGTCACCAAGATGTTACCAGCTGGAAGTTGGTAGGTGATACTGGATTAGATTGAGATCTGAGGAATTCGAAGGCGGAGTCAACACCTCAAACCGGTCGTTTTTGCTTCGTGTCATGAGCATTATCCCGGTGGGCAAGGCCACGTCCATCACGGAGACCGTTTCTATGATGGATGTATGTGATCTGTAACGATGCTTGGGTAGGTGGTGTCAAAGGAACCTCCACTTTTCAGTAGAACTTTACCCGAGGTGTACCGAGGTGTTCCCCAGGTGAGAGACGCGCTCACAACCGGACATCCACATGATGTAGACTATTGATCCATCAGACCGCCACCTTCTTCTGTTGATCCATGGTGCCATTCTGAAGCTCATTAAGTGGGGTTTCAGCACTGGACAGCGGTGCCATATTTCCATGTCCTGTAACCCAGTCCTTCTCAAATAGCGGTGCCTGGGGGGCGCATAATCATAAAAGGCCTCTCAAATACGGCCTTGTGGTATATAATATAGGTTATATAAATAAAGGTTCGTTGTGTTGTCACAACTGACTTCGTTTGCAAAGAAAAAAAAAAACAGCACAAATTGTTGTATTCATTTTTTTTTTTGTTTTGGGCACGGTGGCATAGTGGTTAGCACATTCTCCTCTCAGCGCTAGGGCTTCCCGGTTCAAATCCCCATCTGGGTGGAGTTTCCATGTTCTCCCCGTGTCCGCGTGGGGTTCCTCCGGGTTCTCCGGTTTCCTCCCACAGTCCAAAAACATGGATCAAGTCAATTGAGTTCTCCAAATTGCCCCATATATGGTGTGAGTGTGTGGCCAGCAATAGATTGGCACCCTGGCTTGGGTGTATCTGCCCATTCTCCCCTGGATGAGCATGGGGAAACCCCCCTGTGACCCTAATAGAGGATAAAGTGGAAGATAATGGATGGATGGAGGTTAAAGTGTTAATAAATTGTGCTCCTGAATGAATGTTGCTGATGAATTTATTATTATTTATTGATTTTATTTCATTTCATTTTTCAGTATCAAATGCCAGTCAGTTCAAAAATGTTTCTAGGGATTTAAATAAGGATTTAATTCGTTTCTGTTACAAACTAAAAAACAAAGTTATTAAAATGATTCTTTGTTCTAAGTTGATCTATATTTCTTGATCTATATTATTTGTTACATTAAGTGGCGCAGTCCGTCCAAACTACATATCTTATGTCCGTCCACCCGTACTACATATCTTATGTTGTAGATAATGAGCGAGCCAGGCGACCAGGTAAGAATCACGAGGAGATTTATTAAATAAAATGCAAAACAAAACCGAAAAGAAACGTTAACGCGACGCCGAACCGAAAACAAAGCAAATACAAAACCCAACGTAACATGAGCGGAGTGCATATATAATGCTGGCCTGCTGACTCAGGGCGCATGTGCACTTAAGTGTAGTCAGCAGGCCACATGTGATTAGGTAGGACCCAATCCCAGCTCTAGGGGATGGGCCCTATCTACAGGAACCCTGAACGGCCAAAACGAAAACAGGGGGGAGTGGCCCTGACATTATCCCAACCCTGACATTATTATATTTTTTCTTTATTGTTAATAAGGAGACATTGTTATAAACGAGGTGACTTATAACAAATTTATAGACAAATGATACTACAGTGGTCGTGTAAAAATACTTTTTCATCCCATTTTGTCATGTGCGGGGTGTTGGGGTGAGTGTGTGTGTGTGGAGGGGGGGAGGCGCAAAATGTTTTCTTCTTCCTAGAGGGGGCTTAACAGAAAATAATTGAGAATCACTGCTGTAACCCCACATGAGGTGCAGAATTGAATTGCTGAGCCCGTTAGATACCCCACTGTTATATCTACATAACAGTGGTCATGATGTTCTACCTGGTCATTTAACGGAACCGTGACCGTTTGCTGGACGTTGTGTGCAGGGTACTGGGAAGTGAACGGCTTCGGACTGCTGGGTATTTTTAAATCTGATCTGGACTTGATCGGCGGCATGAACACCAGGGAGTTTACTGACCGCTGGGGAGGCGAGGACTGGGAGTTACTGGACAGGTATGGCGTTCTTTAGTTCCACGAATCGGCACACTGCCCAGTTTCACTCACTGTGCTGGTTCTGAGGAACAGCTGTGCATTGCTTTATTCCTGTAACATTTGTATTTGTTCATTTATCCTTTCATTCATTATCTTTCGCTTTATCCTATATTAGGGTCGCGGGGGGGGGGTCCCCTTGCAGATCCAGGGGAGAACGTTTCGGGCGCTGGGCAGATACACCCAGGACAGGACGTCAATCTATCGCTGGACATACACTCACTCTCACAGTGTGGGGCAATTTGGAGAACTCAATTGACTTGATCCATGTTTTTGGACTGTGGGAGGAAACCGGAGAACCCGGAGGAAACCCACACGGACACGGGGAGAACATGGAAACTCCGCCAAGATGGGGATTCGAACCGGGAATCCCTAGCGCTGAGAGGCGAACCACTGTGCCGCCCGTGCCGCCGTGCCGCCCTTTGTTCATTTAACAGATGCTTTTTTTTCCCAAAGCGATTTACAAGGTGAACACAGGGTTAATCACAGCGCCCCCTGGAGCAATGAGGGTTAAGGGCCTTACTCAAGGTCCCACACTGGTAACTTCAGTGGACCTGGGATTTGAACCCACAACCTTCAGATTGATAGCCCACCACCCTAACCACTGAGCTACCGCTCCCTCCTGTAATTCCTGTAACAGTCGTCTGATCGACCACCTAAGGGCCCCTCGTCATTCTGTAATTGGCTCCGTGTTATTCAGGCAGCACCACCCCATGATTCAAGAGCTTCGGTGGTGTAGAGAAATGGAATTGGGGTTCGCATGATCTTGGGCCCAGACAATGGGTCCAAACTTTAGGTGGACGGGCTACAATAGCAGAAGGTCCATTATTTAAATTTTAATGGTCGAGGGGCAGATACACCCAGGATGTGGGGGCTAGTCCATCAACCCAAATTAGCTTTATACACACATACACTATATAGGGGCAATTTATTCATAATCCTCTGTTTAAACCTCTACTTGGATTTCCTCGGGGGGGCACACACACACACACACACACACCTTATATGGGGCAATAAGTAAATTTACCTCGAATCCATGTATTTGGACTGTGGGAGGAAACCGGCGAACCCGGAGGAAACATGGTGAGAACATGCAAACTCCACCCAGATTAGGATTCGAACCTGGATCCCCAGCGCTGAGAAGAGAACGTGCCACTGTGCTAATGGGCAATTTAAATATAGGGGCAATTTGATGCTACCAATTCCATTTGAATCCATGTTTTTGGACTGTGGGAGGAAACCGGCGAACCCGGAGGAAACTCACGTGGACACGGGGAGAACATGGAAACTCCACCCGGTTCGGGATTCCAACCTGGATCCCCATGGCAGAGAAGTGGGCGTGGCCCTCATTTAAATATTTATGACCCTGTGCAGGTTGATGTAACAGCTGGTGTGTCATGCAGTGTTCTTTGGTTTGTTCTCCATTCAGTGTTTTTCATTCGTCCCCTGTACAGGATCCTGAAGGCGGGTCTGGAGGTGGAGCGCCTCCACCTGAGGAACTTCTTCCATCACTTCCACTCGCGGCGCGGCATGTGGAACCGCAAGATGGCACGCAACACGTAGGGCAGATTGCGCCCTTCCCATCCGACACTCCCCCCACTCCCCCGGACCAGCGGGCGCACGGCTCTTTGGCTCCCGGACGTTATGGCGATGAACACGGTCCGTCACCCGCATGACGCCACTGGACGCGCACCGTGTTCAGGACAATGAGGTCATCTGAACGCATGGAGGGGGTATATAAAGGGCATCACATGACCTTCACGACCAACGAACCCCTCATTATCATAATCTATTCAGGAATATACATGAAGAACGGCGGCGGTTTCATGATGCGGAAAGTGTTTTGTTATTTGGTTGGGCGGCTGATTTGATTGACACCGCACATCAAAGGGATTGTTATTGATGTTACATGTTTGAATAACTATATTATTGCAGAATTCCTGCTTTGAGGGCACAAGTGCCTTTTTGCCCTCCCTGTCAACTGAACCCCCCCCCCCCTCGCCCTGCCCCCACTCCACAAATGATGAATGGAAACAAAAGTTGCCTCAAGTTTGTAGAAAGCCTTCCTAGAACGGTTGACGTTAGCGGAGGTTGACGTTAGCGGAGGCTAACGTCAGTTAGTGGAGATTAACATTACTGAGGGTTAACGTTAGCGGGGTCTAACATTAGCGGGGGCCAACATTAGCATAGGCTAACCTCAGCGGAGGCTAACATCAGTTAGTGGAGATTAACGTTACTGAGGGTTAATGTTAGTGGGGTCTAATATTAGCGGGGTCTAACATTAGCGGGGGCCAACATTAGCGGAGGTTAACGTCAGCGGAGGCTAACATCAGTTATTGGAGATTAACGTTACTGAAGGTTGACGTTAGCGGGGGCCAACATTAGCGGGGGCCAACATTAGCGGAGGCTAACCTCAGCGGAGGCTAACATCAGTTAGTGGAGATTAACGTTACTGAGGGTTAACGTTAGTGGGGTCTAATATTAGCAGGGTCTAACATTAGCGGGGGCCAACATTAGCGGAGGTTAACGTCAGCGGAGGCTAACATCAGTTAGTGGAGATTAACGTTACTGAAGGTTAACGTTAGCGGGGTCTAACATTAGCGGGGGCTAACATTAGTGGAGGCTAAGATTAGCAGGGGGCTAACATCAGTTGAGGCAAACATTAGTGGAGGCTAAAACTAGCAAAGGCTAAGATTAGCAGGGGGCTAACATCAGCAGGGGCTAAGATCAATGGAGGCTAACATCACTGGGGACTAACCTAAGCAGAGGCTAAGATTAGTGTGGGGGTTAGCATCAGCAGATTCTAAGATCAGCTGGAGCTAACATAAACGAAGTCTATCCTTATCGGGGGGCTATCCTTAGCGGAGGCTAACATTAACAAGCCTCGCTTTAAAAAAATGTTTAACAGTTTTATCATTGCAATCGGAGGTGTCGGGTTAAGTTACGTCTCAGAGGTGACTGATTAGTCGGGAGGGGAGCGTGTGTACCAGACGGTGGCGGGTTAGTTTTCCGAAGGCAAAGTGACGACGTTTTAGCTATATGGCAACGTTAATAATGTATTAATGTGTTGTATTACAGCTCGATGTGTTGGAAACTTTAAAAACAGCGTTGAGTAACCGTTATCATTTTTAATGAATTAATTTAATTAGTGTTACGACGCCGACACACGCCGTTTCACACTGTGACGTTAACCGTATCCCAGCTGATCATTGTTCGGTTCGTAAGATAAGTTTAAAGATAAAAATATCGTAACATTTTGTTTTAGTACCTCTTATTAGCATAACACCACAGCGTGTCTTTTTCGCCGGGCCGTCTGATACTAAACGTGTTGCGGTGTCGGCGTTTGAACGTTCTGCGACTGAACCATGACTGAACCATGACTGAAAATATAGCTTGATTTATGGTGTGAAAACTACAACGTAGACCCACTCGCAATCCCGAACAACCTCACAGCTGTGATTGGTCGAAGACGATACCCGTAGATCGTCACAACCGAATTCTAGCCGACGAATTCTAGCTGACGGGTTCCGTTCGGTTGCGTCCAGTCCGTCGTCTCGGGCTAGTAGCCCGTCGCATCACTGATTGGCGTTTTACGGAAATGTCGCGTTCCAATAGAACAGCTGATCACTGCGACTCTGAGAGGCGTGGCTCCGTCGCGTTGTGAGTCGTGTTTTAAAGACCTCACGTCTTTCTGCGGTTGGGGTTCATTTGCTTACCTGACTCCACTCTGCCAACTTTAAAGTTCAGTGGAGGAGCGATCGTTTTCAGAGGCTGCACCAAGGTCTCTTTGTTTTTGGGAAGGGTCTTGTGTAAGCCGGTCCTCACAAGTCAGTTTTAATGTAAAATCTTGTCATATAATTATAAATAGGGTAACGTTAGAGTTTGGTTATGGTCAGTGTGTGTTTTGTGTATAAGCCTGTATACACACACACTGCGGGGATCTCATGTGGGCTTGGCAACCCGGTCCTCACAAGTAAATCATTTGGTTTTAAGGTGATGACGTATGGTTAAGGGTTGGGTTAAGATGCTAGGAAATGATTGGAAGCCGACACTTCGAGCTGACGGGTTCCGTTCGGTTGCGTCCAGTCCGTCGTCTCGGGCTCGTAGCCCGTCGCATCACTGATTGGCGTTTTACGGAAATGTCGCGTTCCAATAGAACAGCTGATCACTGCGACTCTAAGAGGCGTGGCTCCGTCGCGTTGTGAGTGGTGTTTTAAAGACCTCACTTCTTTCTTGCGGTTTATAGATTTATGTCCAGATGAATTCTCAGGTTTTTAATTGCGCTCTTTGAACTTCGCCGCGACGTTTTCGGGACGCCGTTTTTAATTGGAACTTTTTATAACGATGCGGTGTTTATGTTCTCGTGTGCGAATGTTCGGGAGTCTGCTGGATGTTTGCCATTCGATTCGTTTTGTCTGATTCAAATAAAGACATTTATTCTTGGTGGAGGATCTCAGATTTTTAGTGACCTCTCATGTTCACTCATCCCCACCCACCCACTCACTCATCCACCCTTCCACCCACTCATCCCCACCCACCCACTCACTTATCCACCCACTCACTCATCCCCACCTACCCATTCACTCATACACTTACTAATCCCCACCCATCCACCCACTCACTCATACACTTACCCACTTACTCACCCCCAACCACTTACTCATACAATTACCCACCCACTCACTTATCCACACTCACTTATCCACCCGCCCACTCATCCCCACTTACTCATCTACCTACTCACTCATCCCCACCCACTCACTTCTCCACCCACCCACTCACTTATCCACCCACTCACTCATTCCCACCCACCCACTCACTAATCCACCCACTCACTCATCCCCACCTACCCATCACTCATACACTTACTAATCCCCACTCACCCATCCACCCACTCACTCATACACTTACTAATCCCCATTCACCCATCCACCCACTCACTCATACACTTACCCACTTACTCATACACTTACCCACCCACTCACTTATCTACACTCACTTATCCACCCGCCCACACATCCCCACTTACTCATCCACCCACTCACTCATCCCCACCCACCCACTCACTCATCCACAGTATGTAGCTACGCCAAGTGTCTAAAGCCAAGCGTCACCTGGAGTGGTGTAAACCACACCGCCACTGGACTCTAGAGAGGGGTAAAGAACCAATTCCGCTCTATTTCGCATTCCAATAGACGTGTTCGGGTTTGGTGTAACCCCAAGGAGCTTCATCAATTAACATAAGCACAACATTAGTAGCTACACGTATCCCGGACAAGTGTCACCTGAAGTGGTGTAAACCATGCCGCCAGTGGACTCTAGCACTCGGGGAAAGGGACAAATCCCAATCTTTTTTCAGAGTCTAATAGACGAGTTGCCCAGCGATAGATTGGCGCCCTGTCCTGGATGTGTCTGCCCAGCGCCCGAAACGTTCTCCCCAGGATGGGCATGGGGAACCCCCCCGCGACCCTAATAGAGGATAAAGAGGATAATGGAGGATAAAGCGGAAGATAATGAATGAATAATGGGGTTTGTTGTAACCCAGGTTTCATTTGCTTACCTGACTCCACTCTGCCAACTTTAAAGTTCAGTGGAGGAGCAAAAAAGTCTCTTTGTTTTTGGGAAGGGTCTTGTGTAAACCGGTCCTCACAAGTCAGTTTTAATGTAAAATCATGTCTTATCGTTATAGTTAGGGTAACGTTAGAGTTTGGTTATGGTTAGTGTGTGTTTTGTGTATAAGCCTGTATACACACACCCTGCGGGGACCTCATGTGGGCTTGGCAACCCGGTCCTCACAAGTAAATCATTTGGTTTTAAGGTGATGTTGTATGGTTAAGGGTTGGGTTAAGATGCTAGGAAATGATTGGAAGCCTTTTTGTTTCCGTGAAAGGATGTTTCCATCGAATCAAGATGTCTCTCGGTCGCTCTCACCATCTTACTGTCGCTCTCACCCATCTCACAGTCTCTCTGTCTTTCTCACCATTTCTCTGTCGCTCTCACCCGTCTCACTGTCGCTCTCACCTGTCTCTCGGTCGCTCTCAGTCTCTCGGTTGCTGTCACCATCTTACTGTCTCTCTCACTCTTCTTGCTGTCTTTCTCACTGTTCCTCTCACCATCTCACAGTCTCTTGGTCTCTCTCACCATATCGTTCACTCATCTCACTGTCGCTCTCCCCTGTCTCTCGGTTGGTCTCAGTCTCTTGGTTGCTCTCACCATCTTACTGTCTCTCTCACCCATCTCACTGTCTCTCTTGCCTGTCTCACTTTATTTCTCACTGTCTCTCATTCTCTCTCATCATTTCTTTCACTCATCTCACTGTTTCTCTAACCTGTCTCTCGGTCGGTCTCAGTCTCTTGGTTGCTCTCACTGTCTCTCACCCATCTCACTGTCTCTCTTGCCTGTCTCACTTTTTTTTCTTACTGTCTCTCTCACCCATCTCATTGGCTCTCTCGCCATCTTAAAGGTCTCTCTTACCATCTCAACGGTCTCTCTCACTCATCTCACAGTCTCTCATACCCGTCTCTCACCATGTTCTCGGTCGCTCTTACCGTTTCTCGGTCGCTCTCACCCTCTCACTTTTTGGTCATCTGTCCAAAATGCCACCCCTTCTTTTAGGCTCTAGATAGACCCCCTCGAACCCCCCCCCCCCACCCGCTTCAGTATATCAAAATCACAGGGGGATTGGACTCCCAACCAGTAGGCTACCACGTTCACATGCCCGTCCCTTATCCAACGTCACTGGGATGTACCACAATGTGAGCCACGTTCTGAGGTGATGTCACAACTCCTGTGCATTATGTAAATTAAGTGAGTGTGGTAAAGCCGGGACACCATCAAATATCTGGAACCCTGACCCATAAGGACTGAGATTTGGACCGGGCGTGGCACAAGTGTTGCTAGCTGCTAGCCTTGGTTCTCCTCAAGGTCCTAGGTCCGGACCCGTTTGCAGGTATACCCGTTGCTTTTACCGTTCAGAAATCAGGACTCGCTGTGATTCAAATTTTAATCTCTGCATTCATCAGAAAACACACGGAAAATAAAAAACAAACCAAGCTGACGTCAGAAACCTGATGACATCACACTGTGTGACCATCAACTCTTGCGGTGAGGGAATTTTTCCAAACGGGTTTCGGTTTGCCTGACGTTTATGTACAAAAGGAATAGCTCCGCCCCTCACTGTCCTCCACCAGCGGCGTCAAACATCTTCTTCCTGCCCTCCATGCCGGACATGGCCTCCACGTTCTTACGCCAGTCACCCACCTCAGTGGTCAGCACCTGCGGGGCGGACACAGGTGAGCGACAGAAACATCCCGAAATCTTGCTTTGTGTGTGGGAACCAACACCTGTTTATTGTGGAATGCCGGTCCTCACAAGTCAATAGTCTAATAGTTATAGTTAGGTTAGTGTTATGGGTATGTTCAGGTTAGTGTGTGTTGGTGTGTAGGTATGTATAACTGGGAACAAAATCCTGTTACACACACACTGTGAGGACCTCATGATTGTGGGCACAGCAAGCCGGTCCTCACAAGTAAATTATTCAGTTTCATCATGTTGTATTGTTGGGTCATACTTAAGGTTTTGTTTTAGTTAGTACCAACAGTAAAGAATAACCTGTGTGTGTGTGTGTGTGTGTGTGTGTGTGTGTGTGTGTGTGTGTGTGTGTGTGTGTGTGTGTGTGTGTGGGGAAGGGGGGGGTACATATCACAGTATGAGAACAGCATGTAAGCTGGTCCTCACAAGTAAGTCATTTTGTTTTAATATAAAAACATGTCATAGTTATAGTATGTTTATAGTTAGTGTGTGTGTGTGTGTGTGTGTGTGTGTGTGTGTGTATAGGTGTATATAACATTATGGGAACCTCGTGTAAGCCGGTCCTCACAAGTCAGTTTTAATGTAAAATGTCATATTGTTATATATCTGGTATAGTTAAGGTTAGATTTTGGTTATGGTTAGTGTGTGTTATGGGTAGTGTGTGTTGTATATAGGTGTATATATACCATTATGGGAACTTATGCCTGTACACACACACACACATACAAACACACTGTGGGGACCTCATGCAATTGTGGGCATCACAAGCCGGTCCTCACAAGTAAATCGTTCAATTTGAATGTGAAACCATGTCTTTGGTAAGGTTAGAGTTTGGTTATGGTTAATTTTCTATGTGTGTGTGTGTGTGTGTGTGTGTGTGTGTGTGTGTGTGTGTGTGTGTGTGTGTGTGTGTGTGTGTGTTTTGTGTATAGGTATATATGAAAATTTGTGAAGCCGTTTTTACACACATTGTGAATCTCATGTAATTGTGGGCACTGCAAGCTGGTCCTCACGAGTAAATTGTTCAATTATAATACAAACACATGTCTTATACTTAAGTTAGGGTAAGGTTATGTTTAGTGTGTGTGTTGTGTTGTGTACATACAGTGTGTATATATAACATTATTGGAACCTTGTGTAAGCCGGTCCTCACAAGTCGGTTTAAATGTGAAATCATGTCATATAGTTAGAGTAACAATAGAGTTTGGTTATGGTTAGTTTGTGTGTGTGTTGTGTAAACCCATATATATATATATATATATATATATATATATATATATATATATATATATATATATATATACACACACACACCATTATGCGAACCTTGTGTAAGCGGGTCCTGACAAGTCAGTTTTAATTTTGGTTATTGTGTGTGTGTGTGTGTATATATATATATATATATATATATATATATATATATATATATATATATATATATATATATATATATATATATATATACTGTATGTATATATAAATGTTGTGTATAGGGTGTATATATACCATTGAGAACCAAAGCCTGTACATAAACACACACACACACACACACACACACACACACTGTGGGGACATCAAGTACCTGTAGGTATTGTAAGCCGGTCCTCACAAGTGGATCGATCAGTTTTAATGTGACAATTTATGGTTAATATTTGGGTCATGACAGCCCGAAATGAATGGGAATCAATCTGTGTGTGTGTGTGTGTGTGTGTGTGTGTGTATATATGTGTGTATTCAGACACCTTCTCTTGTTTGATGTCCTCTTTCTTGACTGATTTCAGATTGGCTCGGAGATCCATGGATCCTTTGTGTTTGGAACCCAGGAGCGCTCGCATCATCTCGTCGGCGGACACTCGCACCTTCCTCAACGCCGGTTTCTTAAACTTCCCTCCGAGATCCTGCACTTTCAGCTTCAGCTCATGAATCTGCATCCCACACACACACACACACACACACACACACACACACACACACACACACACACACACACAACACACACACAACACACACACACACACACACACACACACACACACACACACAAACACACATACACACACGATTGTGGATTGTGGCGGTCACTGGAACGTCAATGTTCTACTTAAAAATCGTTTTACTTCAACTGGATTCTATTGGCTACGCCTCCTTAATTCGCCACCCACTGTCCATTTGACCATTATTTTGGCTCCGCCCACCATATGGGTGCATTTTATTTGTTCCCTTTATTACGTCGACCAAGCCACAGATCGGGTATTATATTGTTTAGGTTTTGGATTAGTGGTTAGCATGTTCTCCTCTCAGCACTAGGGATTCCCGGTTCGAATCCCCATCTGGGTGGAATTTGCATGTTCTCCCTGTGTCCGTGTGGGTTTCCTCCGGGTTCTCCGCTTTCCTCCCACAGTCCAAAAACATGGATCAAGTCAAGTGAGTTCTCCAAATTGCCCCACATAGAGTGTTTCTGTGAGTGAGTGTGTGCCCAGCGATAGATTGGCTCCCTGTCCTGGGTCTATCTGCCCAGCGCCCGAGACGTTCTCCCCTGGATGGGCATGGGGAACCCCCCCCGCGACCCTAATAGAGGATAAAGCGGGAGATAATGGATGAATGAATAGGTGTTGGATCATGTGACCCCGATGTGGCGGTGGTGCGAATGGATCAGACTGTGCACCTCTGACACATCCACCTCAATGCTCCACCTTGTGGATGTAAAAGTAAACGCAGTTTGGATTGGTGGATTATACTCCGGTATCTAAGGCACTTTTAATGCCAGTGCAGAACCCAAATGGCCGTCATCCACCGCCCGAGTTACACCTGCTCTGTGGTGGTCGGGATCCGTAGAGAACTTAAAGAGAACTTAATGGACTACAGGCTGCAGGTCTCCAGAACATATAAGAGCATCTAGATGGTGGAAATGAACAGTGATGGTTGAAGCGGTGAGGTGGGGGTTGGGTGGACGATTGGTTCCAGCACTCACATCTTTGTTGTTCTTGATGACTTTGGCCTCGAAGTCGTATCTCTCCTCATCCACCACGTCGATTTTGGCGTGGAACCCGCGGCACATTTTCTGCAGAAACACCCACCAACCGGATCACATCGTGTCATCAGCGAACGCTCGGTTACGTCGCCCAACCATTCCGTAACCCGTCTCACGGTCTCTCTCACAGTCTCTCTGTCTCTCTCACTGTCTCACGGTTTCTCTCACCCATCTCACAGTTTCTCTCAACCGTCTCACTGTCTCTCTCACAGTCTTACGGTCTCTCCCACTGTGTCTCTCGGTCTCTCTCTCCTATCTTGCTGTCTCTCTCACCTTTCTGCTGTCTTTCTCACTGTCCCTCTCACCCATCTCAGTCTCTCTGTCTTTCTCAACGTTTCTCTGTCGCTCTCACCCGTCTCACTGTCTCTCTCACCATCTCACAGTCTCTCTCACAGTCTATCCATCTCTCTCACTGTCTCACAGTTTCTCTCACCCATCTCACAGTTTCTCTCAACCGTCTCACTATCTCTCTCACTGTCTCACGGTTTCTCTCACCCGTCTCACTGTTACTCTCAACAGGTCTCACTGTCTCTCTCACTGTCTCTCTGGATCTCGCTCTCTTATCTTGCTGTCTCTCTCACCTTTCTGCTGTCTTTCTCACTGTCCCTCTCACCCATCTCACAGTCTCTCTGTCTTTCACACTGTTTCTCTGTCGCTCTCAACCGTCTCACTGTCTCTCTCGTCTGTCTCTCTCAGTCTCTCGGTTGCTGTCACCATCTTATTGTCCCTCTCACCCATCTCACAGTCTCTTGGTCTTTCTCACCGTTTCTCTGTCGCTGCCACCTGTCTCACTGTCTCTCTCATCGTCTCACTGTCTCACTGTCTCTCTCACCTGTCTCTCGGTTGGTCTCAGTCTCTCGGTTACTCTCACCATCTTACTCTCTCTCTATCTCACCCATCTCACGGTCTCTCCAGCCCATCTCACTGTCTCTCTTACCGGTCTCACTTTTTTCTCACCGTCTCTCTCACCCATCTCATTGTCTCTCTCACCATCTTAAAGGTCTCTCTTACCGTGTCAGCGGTCTCTCTCACCTTGTTCCCGGTCGCTCTCACCATCTCACTGTCTCTCTCATTCATCTCATTCTCACTCTTACCTATCTCTTGGTCTCTCTCACCTGTCTTACTGTCTCTCTCATTTGTGTTACTGTCTCTCTTACATATCTCACTGTCTCTCTCATCCGTCTCACTGTCTCTCTCATCCGTCTCACTGTCTCTCTTACCCGTCTCACTGTCTCTCTCACCCTTCTCACTGTCACTCACCTGTAAGTCGTCCATGGAGAGACCGGACAGCTGCAGCGGTTGCAGTTTCTCCCCCAGGTAGCGCACTTTCTCCTCGTCTCGAGTCGTCTTCTCCTGCTCCAGCTCCTCCATCGCTCTCTGCAGCAACAGAATCTAAGACGAGACACGATCAGGGTTCAATCCGAAGGTTCTCCCGCACCATGACGGTCTGTAGGTTGTCCTCGCTGTCCGTTTGATCAGCCCCACTGACCATGATAAGTAGGTCTCCATGTACAGACCGTGGTTTGTCTTTAACCTGTTCTCTAATGGTCAGGACCGCCAGAGGACCACCACACAGGAGGTATGTGGAGAACCCAAAAGACTACAGACTGTAATTATACAACTACATAGTCCATCTACACCGTAAGTGGATACAATTAACAATTCCCATAGAAATAAGAAGTTCCATCCAATAAAAGTCTAAAACCAGCAACGGTTAAACGGGTCTCACCTTCAGCGAGAGTTTCCTCGACGCCGAAATCTTGGACTTGGGCTGCGGAGAAAAAGAAACATGAATTTCCGACAATTTTCATGTTTCGAGGTTTGTTCCTGAGGCGTATGTATCTCAGGAGCATTAGGAACTCATACCTTAACATTGGTTCGCGGGGGCAGTGCAGAGGGGGCATCCTGCGGGACAGGAATATGACGTTACGTCAACGTTAACGCCAAGTAGACATAACTCAAATCCAAATTTTACTTTACAAAGTCACTTACACTAACGTAGATGGTTCAAAGGATGTCGTCGAAGCCGAGCGATAAAAATACAAAGACACAAAACCCCGTGTTACAAACCAATCACGTGTGTGTGTGAGTTCATGATCACTGACAGGAACAGGAGACAAAGGGTACTCACTCGTCTGCCATCGTGGATTAAATGAGAAGACCTGTGAGAGTTGGACAGGTGGCAGAAATGCAGCGTTATTTTCATCGTTAGTGAATATTGGGAAATGTATCGTTATTAAAATGTTAAGAGGTGTTAAGATACGAGGAGTTAAAGAGGAATTGAATACCTGTGCTGCTGCTGCTGCTCCAGGGAGAGAGACGGAACTAATGCAAGCACTGTGCACAGAGACAATGGGTTTTATGGGTGACAGATGGCAGCTAAATAATTTTAGCACACTGGAATTCGAGTGAACAGGCCAGCTGCCTTGACCAAGACAAAAGTGTGTGTGTGTGTGTGTGTGTGTGTGTGTGTGTGTGAGTGAGTGAGAGAGATAAGGGATAGACTTACCGAGATTGTCTGACACAAGGACAAAGTGTAAAACAAAGTCAACTGTAAATCTTTTTTTATTCGCTTATTAGTTTGTAAACCTGATTTCTGGCGATCAGATGAAGGGTGTCGGTTGGAAGCTCCACCTCGAATTAGCTTTAACAAGCTGATAAACTCCCGCAAAGTCCTGAAAGTCCTATCCAGAAAGTCCTATTTATAGAACTCTTTGATTGGTGGACAATTCTCTGTGTTGCAGTGGCACTGATTTGTAACACAGTGAAGTTAATATGTTAGAAGTTGTAACACAGAGTAGTTACTATGGTTAAAATTTGTAACACAGTGAAGTTATTTTAGTTAGAATTTGTAGCACAGAATAGTTACTACAGTTAAGATTTGTATCAAAGATAAGTTACTATAGTTAGAATTTGTAGCACAGAGAAGTAACTATAGTTAAAATTTGTAACACAGAGTAGTTACTACGGTTAAGATTTGTAGCACAGAGAAGTTACTACATTAGAATTTGTAGCACAGAGTAGTTTCTACGGTTAAAATTTGTAGCACAGAGAAGTTACTATAGTTAAAATTTGTAGCAAAGAGAAGTTACTACAGTCATGATTCCTAGTAGTTACTACGGTTAAGATTTGTAATACAGTGAAGTTACTATAGTTAGAATTTGTAGCACAGAGGAGTTACTATGGTTAAAATTTGTAACACAGTGAAGTTATTTTAGTTAGAATTTGTAGTACAGAGTAGTTTCTATGGTTAAGATTTGTAACACAGAGTGGTTACTACAGTCATGATTCGTAGCACAGAGTAGTTACTACGGTTAAGATTTGTATCAAAGAGAAGTTACTATAGTTAGAATTTGTAGCACAGAGAAGTTACTACGGTTAAGATTTGAAGCACAGAAAAGTTACTACGGTTAGTATTTGTAGCACAGAGAAGTTACTACATTAGAATTTGTAGCACAGAGTAGTTTCTACGGTTAAAATTTGTAGCACAGAGAAGTTACTACAGCCATGATTCGTATTAGTAACTATGGTTAAAATTTGTAACACAGTGAAGTTATTTTAGTTAGAATTTGTAGCACAGAGTAGTTACTATGGTTAAAATTTGTAACACAGTGAAGTTATTTTAGTTAGAATTTGTAGTACAGAGTAGTTTCTATGGTTAAGATTTGTAACACAGAGTGGTTACTACAGTCATGATTTGTAGCACAGAGTAGTTACTACGGTTAAGATTTGTAGCAAAAAGAAGTTACTATAGTTATAATTTGTAGCACAGAGTAGTTACTATAGTTATAATTTGTAGCACAGAGTAATTACTATAGTTATAATTTGTGGCACAGAGTAGTTATTATAGTTATAATTTGTAGCACAGAGTAATTACTATAGTTATAATTTGTGGCACAGAGTAGTTACTATAGTTATAATTTGTAGCACAGAGTAGTTACTATAGTTATAATTTGTAGCACAGAGTAGTTACTATAGTTATAATTTGTGGCACAGAGAAGTTACTATAGTTAGGATTCTTGATTGATGGGCATTATTCACATTATTCTTTTTTTTATTGATTATATCTTTTCTTTCCAGCCCTCGTCATAAAGATCATCATAAAGAGAAATACTTGTTCGCTGTAAAAATGCCGAGGCTCCTTTTCCAGGAAGCAGCTTAAATTTACAGAAAGGAGTCAGAGTTTACAGACATCACTTTCTGTAAATAAACCACAGAGCATACTACATAGTATGCAAAAGTCCAAAACCAGCATACTGCCTACTAAGTAGTATGCATATATTCAAACTACATACTGCCTACTACAGTAGTATGCAAAAGTCTGAAACCACATACTTCCTACTACTGTACATAGTATTCAAAAGTCCAAAACTGCATACTGCCAACTATCTAGTATGCAAAAGTCCAAAACAATATACTGCCTACTACGTAGTATGCATAGATTCAAAACTGCATACTGCCAACTACGTAGTATGCAAAAGTCCAAAACAACATACTGCATATTACGTAGTACGCAAAAGTCTGAAACCACATACTACATACTATGTAGTATGCAAAAGTCCAAAACAACATACTGCATATTACGTAGTTATATGCAGTACTGCATACTACATAGTATGCATATATTTAAAACAGCATACTGCCTACTACATAGTACGCAAAAGTCTGAAACCACATACTACATACTACGTAGTATGCATATATTTAAAACTGCATACTGCCTACTACATAGTATGCAAAAGTCTGAAACTACATACTACGTAGTATGCATATATTTAAAACTGCATACTGCCTACTACATAGTATGCAAAAGTCTGAAACTACATACTACGTAGTATGCATATATTTAAAACAGCATACTGCCTACTACATAGTACGCAAAAGTCTGAAACCACATACTACATACTATGTAGTATGCATATATTTAAAACTGCATACTGCCAACTATCTAGAATGCAAAAGTCTGAAACCACATACTACATACTACGTAGTATGCATATATTTAAAACAGCATATTGCCTACCACGTAGTATGCAAAAGTCCAAAACAGCATACTGCTAACTATCTAGCACGCAAAAGTCTAAAACCACATACTACATACTACTCAGTATGCATATATTTCAAAACAGCATACTGCATACCACATAGTATGCCAAAGTCTGAAATCGCATACTGCATACTACTTCGTAGGCCATTTCAGACGAGGTCAGTTCATCCGAGATGGCTGGGTGATTGGTCCCTCCCCCTGCACCACTGAAAGGAACCGAATTAAACACTTGATCCTTAATTACAAGTTCTCGATACGTCGCTGTGCTGATGAACCCGCGGTTTGAAGATGGTCTGAGATTATTGGCCGGACTTTGGCCGTCATCTCATCCTTTATTAATCTCGGTGGATTTGTAAGGAGAAGTTCCTCTGACCGGGGCCTCACAGAGAGCACGGCTCGGAATCACAGACTAATCCTTTAGATATTCCAAAGGAGATTGTCAACGCTATTATTGTATTAGGCGACTACTATTACATGCACTTATTGCCGCCTGACCCCATGTCAACCCCACACACACACACACACACACACACACACACACACACATAGCCTGTTTATCTTTTACATACTATTTAAACATTTACATAAACTAATCCCATAATAGTCCTCCATAACACTGAGACGCCAGGCTCTTACAAAAGGGCGGAGTTAAGTTGTTTAAACCCACAGAGCTTTGCGTTGTGGTTTCCTAAGGTGGAAATGTGCTAATATTGGCCCTCACACTGCACCCCCTTCTCCTGGTGGGGCTTGGCAGTGGGTGCATGTGTCTGTCAGCATGTGTGAGTGTGTGTGAGTGTGTGTGTGTGTGTGTGTGTGTGTGTGTGTGTGTGTGTGTGTGTGTGTGTGGTGTATATATGGGGGGGGCAGTGACGGACGGCCACAGTGGTGCAGTGCCACATAGTAGCAGGAACACAAATACCACAGCATGGAAAGGTTGCTGAATAAATAGTCCATGCCCTGGTGTGTGTGTGTGTGTGTGTGTGTGTGTGTGTGTGTGTGTGTGTGTGTGTGGGTGTGTGTGTGTGGTTTCGTCTTGTGCTTATTGTCAGAGCTCTACCTACTGCTTCATACCCGAGAATAGAAACATCAGTGCACACTGCTGTCATTCTGGTCTTCTCCTGTATTACTCATGTATTTATTTGTGCGGCAAAAATCTTCTCTCAGCTTGTTCCCATTAGGGGGCGCCACTGCAGAAAAGATCCAGAATACTGTAAATAATATAAAAAAAATAATATAAAGGCAGAATACTGAGATTAAAAGGCAGAATACTGAGATTAAAAGGCGAATATTGAGATTACAAATCTGAATTCTGGGATTAAAACGCAATTTTGGATGCTATATAGTATCTTGTATGCAGTATGCGGTCTTGCAGCTTGTTCCTATTAGGGGGCGCTACTGCAGTAAAAAGAGCCTCATCAGAATTCTGAGATTAAAAGGCGAATATTGAGATTACAAATCAGAATTCTGGGATTAAAACGCAATTTTGCATGCTATATAATATCTTGTATGCAGTATGCGGTCTTGCAGCTTGTTCCCATTAGGGGGCGCCACTGCAGAAAATTTTCCCATCAGAATTCTGAGATTTAAAGGCAGAATATTGAGATTAAAAGGCGAATATTGAGATTACAAATCTGAATTCTGGGATTAAAATGCAATATTGCTTACTACATACTAGGGGCTGGGCTGCAATATTCGCTGATTCGACGATTCGATTCGGAGAACCGTAGTCGACTATGAACCTCATAGTTGAATGTACCATTTTGACCACATGGGGGCGCCCATTGCTGCTGCTAAGCATTAGTTTTTACATTAAATGTCTTTTTTTTCGTTATATATATATATATTATATATATATATATAGCCTTTTGTATATATATCAAAAAATCATTGATCTGAGTGTTTTAGGTTTTTCCTTTGAAGTGGAAAAAAGTCCAGAACGGGGATCCCATTTACGGTGCTCTAGAAAAACAAGTAAAATATTAAAAAATATATTTTTTTAAAAAACACACTTATAGCGCCATCTTGTGGTGAAATTTTAACTGATTCGACTATCAGTCGACTATAGGGAAAATCTGACGAATCAGATTCAACTATGAAAATCCTTAGTTGAAGACACCCCTACTATATAGTATCTTGTATGCGGTATGTGGTCTTGCAGCTTGTCCCCATTAGGGGGCGCCACTGCAGAAAAGAGCCCCATCAGAATACTGAGATTAAAAGGCAGAATATTGAGATTAAAATTCTGAATTCTGGGATTAAAACGCAATATTGCATACTATATAGTATCTTGTATGCAGTATGCAGTCTTGCAGCTTGTTCCCATTAGGGGGCGCTACTGCAGAAAAGATCCCCATCAGAATACTGAGATTAAGGCGAATATTGAGATTACAAATCAGAATTCTGAGATTAAAACGCAACTTTGTATACTATATACTATCTTGTATGCAGTATGCGGTCTTGCAGCTTGTTCTCATTAGGGGGCGCTACTGCAGAAAAGAGCCGCATCAGTTCAAATTTGCTTCAAAGTCTTAAAGGTCATTTTCATTACTCTTGGTGCCTACTGCATATTCACTCATAGTAGCAATCCTCACCTACTGCTTTTACCTAGTACTGTATGTAGAATGCAGTATGTGATTTTGGACTGTAGCATACTATAAAGTATGTAGTATGCAGTATGTAGTTTCAAACTTTTGCCTACTATGTAGTATTGCAGAATCAGAAAAATATATATTCTGGAATTATGAGATTAAAGGGCAGAATTCTAAGATTTAAATGCAGAAAACAGATTAAAACAGAATTCTGAGATTAAAATGCAGAATTCTGGGAATAAAAGACAGAATTATGGGATTAAAGGTAGAATTCTGGCATTAAAAGGCAGAATACTGAGATTAAAAAGCAGAATACTGGGATTAAAAGCAGAATACTGAGATTAAAAAGCAGAATTAATGGGATTAAAGGCAGAATTCTGAGATTAAAGGCAGAATTCTTGGATTAAAAAGCAGAATACTGAGATTAAAAAGCAGAATACTGAGATTAAAAGACATAATTATGCGATTAAAGGTAGAATTCTGAGATTGAAGGCAGAATTATTGGATTAAAAGGCAGAATATTGAAATTAAAAAGCAGAATACTGGGATTAAAAAGCAGAATAATGGGATTAAAAAGCAGAATAATGGGATTAAAGGGCAGAATTCTGGGATTAAAAGACATAATTATGGGATTAAAGGTAGAATTCTGAGATTGAAGGCAGAATTCTTGGATTAAAAGGCAGAATATTGAAATTAAAAAGCAGAATACTGAGATTAAAAGGCAGAATACTGAGATTAAAAAGCAGAATACTGAGATTAAAAAGCAGAATACTGAGATTAAAAAGCAGAATACTGAGATTAAAAAGCAGAATTCTGAGATTAAAAAGCAGAATTCTGAGATTAAAAGGCAGAATATTGAGATTAAAAAGCAGAATACTGAGATTAAAAGCAGAATACTGAGATAAAAAGCAGAATACTGAGATTAAAATGCAGAATACTGAGATTAGAAAGCAGAATTCTGAGATTAAAAGGCAGAATACTGAGATTAAAATGCAGAATACTGAGATTAAAGGCAGAATTCTTGGATTAAAAAGCAGAATGCTGAGATTAAAAAGCAGAATACTGAGATTAAAAAGCAGAATACTGAGATTAAAAGGCAGAATACTGAGATTAGAAAGCAGAATACTGAGATTAAAAAGCAGAATACTGAGATAAAAAGCAGAATACTGAGATTAAAAAGCAGAATACTGAGATAAAAAGCAGAATATTGAGATTAAAAGGCAGAATTATGGGATTAAAAGGCAGAATATTGAGATTAAAAGGCAGAATTATGGGATTAAAGGCAGAATTCTGAGATTAAAGGCAGAATTCTTGGATTAAAAAGCAGAATACTGAGATTAAAAGGCAGAATTATGGGATTAAAAGGCAGAAGTGTCTGAATGGGTTTCCATACATTGCAGACACACAGAGGAGTGTGAACCACGTGGTGTCGGAATTGGTGACCCGATTTTTTGTGGTCGATTTTAATCTGAAATAAAATTTTAATTAGTTTGGAAACTTATTCGACTCCGTGTGTGAATGCACGCCATTAAAAGTGTATTAGTACACACACACACACACACACACACACACACACGTGATGGGACGTAAATTCGCCTTTCGACCTGCAGATGATGGTGGAGCCGAATGTGTTGCCAGATTGGTGGGTTTGAAGTTTAGTGTTTACAGAGGAATGAATGTTAGGAAATGCTTTACACGTAGAAATTGCTGGAATTTTTACCTTAGTGACCATTAAGGACAGAGACCCCCGCCTCCCCCCCCCCCACCAGCACCACCAGCACCACCACCACCACCACCACGACCACCACGACCACCACCAGCATCACCACCAGCATCAGCATGACCACCAGCAACTGGGAATCAACATAAACTGTGCTACTGTCTCTGAAAGGTGGAGCTGAAAGGTAGATGTCCATCCATCCATTATCTTCCGCTTTATCCTCTATTAGGGCCGCGGGGGCGGGGGGATCCCCATGCCCATCCAGGGGAGAACGTCTCGGGCGCTGGGCAGATACACCCAGGACAGGGCGCCAATCTATCAGTGAGCACACACTCACACTCACACACACACTCTACCTGGGGAAATTTGGAGAATTCAATTGACTTGATCCATGTTTTTGGACTATGGGAGGAAACCGGAGAACCCGGAGGAAACCCACGCGGACACGTGGAGAACATGGAAACTCCACCCAGATGGGGATTTGAACCGGGAATCCCTAGTGCTGAGAGGAGAACATGCTAAACCACTAAGCCACCGTGCTGCCCGAAAGGTAGATGTGTGTAATATATTAAACTTTGGATGACTAAGGTGCTGGGTGGAGTGTCCATGTTCTCCCCGTGTCCGCGTGGGTTTCCTGCGGGTTCTCCAGTTTCCTCCCACAGTCCAAAAACATGGATCAAGTCAATTGAGTTCTCTAAATTGCCCCATATAGAGTGAGTGTGTGAGTGAGTGTGTCCAGTGATGGATTGGCGTCCTGTTCTGGGTGTATCTGCCCAGCACCATGAAACGTTCTCCCCTGGATGGGCATGGGGAACCCCACCGTGACCCTAGTAGAGGATAAAGCGGGAGATAATGGATGGATGACTGAGGTGTGTGTGTGTGTGTGTGTGTGTGTGTGTGTGTGTGTGTGTGTGTGTGTGTGTGTGTGTGTGTGTGTATGTGTGTATGTGTGTATGTGTGTGTGTGTGTGTGTGTGTGTGTGTGTGTGTGTGTGTATGTGTGTGTGTGTGTGTGTGTGTGTGTGTGTGTATGTGTGTGTGTGTGTGTGTGTGTGTGTGTGTGTGTGTGTGTGTGTGTGGTATAAGTGTAAAAGACGCAGCAGTGCAGCTGGAACGCAAAGAAGCCGCACCAGCATCCTGCAGGCGACATGAAGGATTAGCGCAATGGTATTTTAAACTGTAAAACACCCCCCTCTTGTGGCCTGTGCGGGATTTGCAGGGGCGCAGTTATGGAAATTCATTACCATTCATTCCATTAAGAAAAAAAATCTAAATTCTGACTTTTAATCTGCGGCACGGTGGCTTAGTGGTTTAGCATGTTCTCCTCTCAGCACTAGGGATTCCCGGTTCAAATCCCCATCTGGGTGGAGTTTCCATGTTCTCTCCGTGTCCGCGTGGGTTTCCTCCGGGTTCTCCGGTTTCCTCCCACAGTCCAAAAACATGGATCAAGTCAATTGAGTTCTCCAAATTGCCCCATATAGAGTGTGTGTGAGTGAGTCAGTGTGTGTCCAGTGATAGATTGCCCCCCTGTCCTGGGTGTATCTGCCCAGCGCCTGAAACATTCTCCCCTGGATGGGCATGGGGACATCCCCCCACGACCCTAATAGAGGATAAAGCGGAAGGTAATAAATGAATTTTATCTCTTTTTTAAATCTCTTTTTATCTCAGAATTATGACTTTTTATCTTTAATATTGTAAATTTAGTTTAGAATTTTAACATGGGCGGCTCAGTGGTTTAGCATGTTCTCCTCTCAACTCTGGTGATTCCCGGTTCGAATCCCTATCTGGGTGGAGTTTCCATGTTCTCTCCGTGTCCGTGTGGGTTTCCTCCGGGTTCTCCGGTTTCCTCCCACAGTCCAAAAACATGGATCAAGTCAATTGAATTCTCCAAATTGCCCCATATAGAGTGTGTGTGTGTGTGAGTGAGTGTGTGCCCAGTGATAGATTGCCCCCCTGTCCTGGGTCTATCTGCCCAGCGCCCGAAACGTTCTCCCCTGGATGGGCATGGGGAACCCCCCCTCCGCGACCCTGATAGAGGATAAAGCGGAAGATAATGAATGAATGAATGTATAATGGGTGGCTTAGTGATTGGCATGTTCTCCTCTCAGCACTAGAGATTCCCGATTCGAATCCCAATCTGGGTGGAGTTTCCATGTTCTCCCCGTGTCCACGTGGGTTTCCTCCGGGTTCTCCGGTTTCCTCCCACAGTCCAAAAACATGGATCAAGTCAATTGAGTTGGAGAGTTGAATTGCCCCATATAGTGTGTCTGTGTGAGCGAGTGAGAGTGTGTCCAGCGATAGATTGCCCCCCTGTCCTGGGTGTATCTGCCCAGTGCCCGAGACGTTCTCCCCTGGATGGGCATGGGGAACCCCCCCGCGACCCTAATAGAGGATAAAGTGGAAGATAATGAATAGATGGACCTTTTTTTACTGCTAGTGGCAGTTCAACAACAGGGGGATATCTGTAACCCTGGCAACCCGCCTGCGTCCTCTCTACCTGTCCCTGCAGTCTGCACTGCGTTAGAGGAACGGAACTGAAAACTAAAACCCAACGCGCTGAGGGGAGCTGGTTTGGCCCGCCGGGCCGCCGTAGCAGCGGTTTGCTTTGACAGACGCGCCGCAGTGACGGAGCGCGAGGCCGACGGAGCGACCGTTACATCAATTAAAATGTCGGCGCGTCCTTTAATTCTGCAGCAGATTCGGTGTCTGAACGCCGGTGAGTTGGTCGACGACGTGGCGGCGGTTTGTAAAAATAAATAACAACCACAAACAAAGCGCGAAGGCCTTTTAATCTCGAGCTCTCTGCTCTGAATCACGTTAGCTTCGTTGCTAACGGGCAGAAGAGGGCCGCGTTCTAAATGCCCCGTCGACGTGAAGGGCACTAAGTAGAGTGCATATGAAGTAGGGATATTTACTCCTCTGTGTGCTGCTGTTGTTTAATGTTAACCGGTTAATTAAAGGTTTTGTGTTGATTGTGGATCTGTACTAAATCACAAACCTCGGTAATTAACAACTTGAGTGATATTAGATATTAGTGTCATTAGTGGCGCCCTATGTAGTGTCCTTCTTCTTAGTGAAGTGAGAACCCGGAGGAACGGGATTTGGGATGAAACCCGCTCTGAAGCGCTCTGTAATTAAAAACAGGCCCAATTAGTGTCGTCGTATTCAGGTCGGTTATGTGGAATTAAAAACACCGGGTTTTTTTACAATTACAAGTAATAGTATTTACAGGTAGCCAACTATTTAAAAATGGTTTATTCATTCATTCATTATCTCCCGCTTTATCCTCTATTAGGGTCGCGGGGGGCGGGGGGGTTCCCCATGCCCATCCAGGGGAGAACGTCTCGGGCGCTGGGCAGATACACCCAGGACAGGGCGCCAATCCATCGCTGGGCACACACTCCCTCACACAGACTCACTCTATATGGGGCAATTTGGAGAATTCAATTGACTTGATCCATGTTTTTGGACTGTGGGAGGAAACCGGAGAACCCGGAGGAAACCCACGCAGACACAGGGAGAACATGGAAACTCCACCCAGATGGGGATTCGAACCGGGAATCCCTAGTGCTGAGAGGAGAACATGCTTAACCACTAAACCACCGTGCCGCCCTAAAATGGTTTAATTAAACGATAAAGCTTTAAATGCGAGTTCAGGCTGCGTCGTTTATCGATATAATGTGTCGTTAATGTTTACTTTGTAATTAAAACGGGCCAATTTGGTCTGTCATTTAATTTGAATTAAAAACACCGGGTTTTTTACAATTAAAACAGATTCTGTATTTATTATATATTTTTTTATTGTGTTATAGGTTTAATAGTATTTACAATGCTGCGTTTGAAATGCTTTTTCGACATGAAATGCACTTAGTAGGGTGCATAGCAAGAAAGGGCACTTGTTTTAAAGAAAATAATAAAACAGTGGGTGGGGCAAGGGGAGGTTCCAGGCGTTGGGGGCGTGGCTCGGCTTGTGATAGAACTGGAAAAGCTTGCTAACGGTCAGATGAGGGCCGCGTTCTAAATGCCCCGTCGACGTGAAGGGCACTAAGTAGAGTTATTTATGCCTCCCTGTGCTGCTGTTGTTTAATGTTAACCGGTTAATTAAACGTTTTTATGCATTCGTTTTTTTATATAACTGGTTATATAAGCGTGTTGATTGTGGATCTGTACTAAATCACAAACCTCGGTAATTAACAACTTGAGTAATATTTGTCGTCAGTGGCGCCCTATGTAGTGTTCCTTCTTAGTGAAGTGAGACGGGATTTGGGATGAAACCCGCTCTGAAGCGCTCTGTATATAAAGTCAAGTAGCCAACTATTTATAAAATGGTTTAATTAAACAATAAAGCTTTAAATGCGAGTTCAGTCTGCGTCGTTTATCGATATAATGTGTCGTTAATGTTCACTTTGTAATTAAAACGGGCCAATTTGGTCTGTCAGTTAATTTGAATTAAAAACACTGGGTTTTTTACAATTAAATCACATTCTGTATTTATTATATATTTTTTTATTGTGTTCTACATTTACATTTACATTTGGTCATTTAGGAGACGCTTTTATCCAAAGCGACTTACAAGGTGAGCACAGGGTTAAACACAACAACCCTGGAGCAATGAGGGTTAAGGGTCTTGCTCAAGGACCCACATTGGTAACTTCAGTGGACCTAGTGTTCTAGGTTTAATAGTATTTACAATGCTGCGTTTGAAATGCTTTGTCGACATAAAATGCACTTAGTAGGGTGCATAGCAAGAAAGGGCACTTGTTTTAAAGAAAATAATAAAACAGTGGGTGGGGCAAGGGGAGGTTCCAGGCGTTGGGGGCGTGGCTCGGCTTGTGATAGAACTGGAAAAGCTTGCTAACGGTCAGATGAGGCCGCGTTCTAAATGCCCCGTCGACATGAAGGGCACTAAGTAGCGTGCATATGAAGTAGGGATATTTACTCCTCTGTGTGATGCTGTTGTTTAATGTTAACCGGTTAATTAAACGTTTTGTGTTAATTGTGGATCTGTACTAAATCACAAACCTCGGTAATTAACAACTTGAGTGATATTAGATATTAGTGTCATTAGTGGCGCCCTATGTAGTGTTCCTTCTTAGTGAAGTGAGACGGGATTTGGGATGAAACCCGCCCTGAAGCGCTCTGTATATAAAGTCAGGTAGCCAACTATTTATAAAATGGTTTAATTAAACGATAAAGCTTTAAATGCGAGTTCAGTCTGCGTCGTTTATCGATATAACGTGTCGTTAATGTTCACTTTGTAATTAAAACGGGCCAATTTGGTCTGTCATTTAATTTGAATTAAAAACACCGGGTTTTTTTACAATTAAAACAGATTCTGTATTTATTATATATATTTTTATTGTGTTCTAGGTTTAATAGTATTTACAATGCTGCGTTTGAAATGCTTTTTCGACATGAAATGCACTTAGTAGGGTGCATAGCAAGAAAGGGCACTTGTTTTAAAGAAAATAATAAAACAGTGGGTGGGGCAAGGGGAGGTTCCAGACGTTGGGGGCGTGGCTCGGCTTGTGATAGAACTGGAAAAGCGTAATAATCTCGAGCTCCCTGCTCTGAATCACGTTAGCTTCACTGCTAACGACCAGATGAGGGCCGCGTTCTAAATGCCCCGTCAACATGAAGGGCACTAAGTAGAGTGCATATGAAGTAGGGATATTTACTCCTCTGTGTGCTGCTTTGTTTAATGTTAACTGGTTAATTAAAGGTTTTGTGTTGATTGTGGATCTGTACTAAATCACAAACCTCGGTAATTAACAACTTGAGTGATATTAGATATTAGTGTCATTAGTGGCGCCCTATGTAGTGTTCCTTCTTAGTGAAGTGAGACGGGATTTGGGATGAAACCCGCTCTGAAGCGCTCTGTATATAAAGTCAGGTAGCCAACTATTTATAAAATGGTTTAATTAAACAATAAAGCTTTAAATGCGAGTTCAGTCCGCGTCGTTTATCGATGGAATGTGTCGTTAATGTTTACTTTGTAATTAAAACAGGCCAATTTGGTCTGTCAGTTAATGTGAATTAAAAACACCGGGTTTTTTACAATTAAATCACATTCTGTGTTTATTATATATTTTTTTATTGTGTTCTAGGTTTAATAGTATTTACAATGCTGCGTTTGAAATGCTTTGTCAACATGAACTGCACTTAGTAGGGTGCATAGCAAGAAAGGGCACTTGTTTTAAAGAAAATAATAAAACAGTGGGTGGGGCAAGGGGAGGTGCCAGGCATTGGGGGCGTGGCTCGGCTTGTGATAGAACTGGAAAAGCGTTATAATATCGAGCTACCTTAGGTTTATTACTAATGATCGGATAGAGTACGTGTTCTAAATTCTTTGTTGACATGAAGTGTGCTTAGTAGGGTGCATAGCAAGAAAGGACACTTGTTTAAAAAAAAGAGTGGGTGGGGCAAGGGGAGGTGCCAGGCTTTGGGGGCGTGGCTTGTCATGGCAAAGAACAAGGTAAATATGTAGCTACTTGTTTAATCGTGTTAGCTTTATTGTGCTTAGATAACATACTTACATGAAGTGTGCTAGGTAGGGTGCATATCAAGTAAGGACACTAAAAAGAAAAAAAAAAAGTGGGTGAGGCAAGGGGAGCTTTGAAACATTGGGGCGTGGCTTGTCAAAGGGTGCATATCAAGAAAGGGCACTTGTTAAGAAAAAAACAGAGTGGGGGGCAAGCAGAGGCTCCAGGCATTGGGGGCGTGGCTTGTTGGGCATAGAACATCCATCCATTATCTTCTGCTTTATCCTCTATAGGGTCGCGGGGGGGTTCCCCATGCCCATCCAAGGGAGAACGTCTCTGGCGCTGGGCAGATAGACCCAGGACAGGGGGGCAATCTATCACTGGACACACTCACTCACACAGACACAGTCTATATGGGGCAATTTGGAGAATTCAGTTGCCTTTGCTCCATGTTTTTGAACTGTGGGAGGATACCGGAGAACCCAGAGGAAACCCACGGGGAGAACATGGAAACTCCACCCAGATTGGGAATCGAACCAGAAATCCCTAGTGCTGAGAGGAGAACATGCCAATTACTAAGCCACGTTATTGCATGTTCCAAAGTGTTTTCCGTTGATATGAAGGGCACTAAGTAGGGTGCATATAAAGTAAGTACACTTGCAAAAAAAATAAATAAAAAACAGAGTGGGTGGGAAAAGGAGAGGTTTCAGGCGACGGGGGCGTGGCTTGTGACACGAAACGTGGAAAACTAATACGGAGCTACGTGCTCGGAATCGCGTTATTACAAACAACGTTTAAGCCACGCACATCACGTAAGAACACTTAAAATAAAGAAATAATGGGCACGGTGGCTTAGTGGTTTAGCATGTTCTCCTCTCAGCACTAGGGATTCCCGGTTCAAATCCCCATCTGGGTGGAGTTTCCATGTTCCCCCCGTGTCCACGTGGGTTTCCTCCGGGTTCTCCGGTTTCCTCCCACAGTCCAAAAACATGGATCAAGTCAATTGAGTTCTCAAAATTGCCCCATATAGAGTGTGTGTGTGAGTGAGTGTGTGCCCAGTGATAGATTGCCCCCCTGTCCTGGGTGTATCTGCCCAGCGCCCGAGACGTTCTCCCCTGGATGGG
>JAFMOC010000236.1:167500-255000 GCA_019802505.1 Corydoras sp. C115
TTGGGGTTGTGTGGATTGGTTGTTGGAGGTGTGTTGGGGTTGTGTAGGTGCGGATTGGTTGTTGGGTTTGTTTAGGGTGGATGGTTGTTGGGGAGTGTGTTAATGGTTTGATGGGGTTTGGTGTGTTGGGTTGGTTGTTGGGAGTGTCTTTTCCTGCTCTGGTTCTAACTGCCCCTCTCTGCAGGTGAGCTCCAGAGGAAGATCGGGCTGAAGGTGTTGGAGATGGGGGGTAACGCGGTGGTCGGTTACCTGCAGTGTTTTGATCTGGAAGGTGAGACGGGTCTGGTGGTCCGCGCCATCGGCACCGCGTGCACGCTGGATAAACTCAGTAATGCTCACGCGCCGTCGACCGTCACCAACCCCTCCAACTCCTCCCCCTCCAAAGACATCAAAGAGTAAGTTGCCCCACTCATTCAGGATATATTCATACAGAACTATACTCTCTAAAACTCACATAGTTACTAGGAACTGCACCAGAACCGAACCGTGGTTCCTCTTTGTGTTCGAGTTACCGCTGCCATTCGTTCAGCTTCAATCGGTCTGCGCGTTCTGCAGTCGACACGACCCGTCTGCACAACTGCCACTGACCAGATGTGATGATCTAGATCTTTGTTCCCATGTCTTCAACAGGTTGCTAGGGTAAGGTTAGTTGTTGGGGTGGGTTAGGTTGCTGGGGTAAGGTTAGTTGTTGAGGTAGGTTAGATTAGTTGTTGAGGTGGGTTAGGTTAATTGTTGGGGTTGGCTAGGATACTGGGTTAGGTTAGTTGTTGAGGTGGGTTAGGTTGCTGGTGTAAGGTTAGTTGTTGAGGTCGGTTAGGTTAGTTGTTGGGGTGGGTTATGTTGCAGGGGTAAGGTTAGTTGTTGAGGTTGGTTAGGTTAGTTGTTGAGGTGGGTTAGGTTGCTGGGGTAAGGTTAGTTGTTGGGGTGGGTTAGGTTGCTGGTGTAAGGTTAGTTGTTGAGGTCGGTTAGGTTAGTTGTTGAGGTGGGTTAGGTTGCTGGGGTAAGGTTAGTTGTTGGGGTGGGTTATGTTGCAGGGGTAAGGTTAGTTTTTGGGGTGGGTTAGGTTGCTGGGTTAGGTTAGCTGTTGAGGTAAGTTAGGTTATTGTTGAGGTGGGTTAGTTAATTGTTGAGGTGGGGTAGGTTGCAGGGGTAAGGTTAGTTTAATTGTTAGGGTGGGTTAGGTTGCAGGGGTAAGGTTAGATGTTGGGGTGGGTTAGGTTGCAGGGGTAAGGTTAGTTGTTGGTGGGTTAGGTTGCAGGGGTAAGGTTAGTTGTTGGGGTGGGTTAGGTTGCTGGGTTAGGTTAGTTGTTGAGGTGAGTCAGGTTGCTGGGTTAGGTTAGTTGTTGAGGTGAGTTTGGTTGCTGGGTTAGGTTAGTTGTTGAGGTGGGTTAGGTTAATTATTTGGGTGGGTTAGTTTGCAGGGGTAAGGTTAGTTGTTGGTGGGTTAGTTTGCAGGGGTAAGGTTAGTTGTTGGTGGGTTAGTTTGCAGGGGTAAGGTTAGTTGTTGGGGTGGGTTAGGTTGCTGGGACAGGTTAATTGTTGGGGTGGGTTAGGTTAGTTGTTGGGGTGGGTTAGGTTGCTGGGACAGGTTAATTGTTGGGGTGGGTTAGGTTAGTTGTTGGGGTGGGTTAGGTTGCTGGGACAGGTTAATTGTTGGGGTGTGTTAGGTTAGTTGTTGGGGTTGGTTAGGTTGCAGGGTTAAGTTGATATATTTATGCAGATCATCCGGTGGTGTTGGTGGTGTTGTTGGTGTTGGTGGTGTTGCTGTTGGTGGTGTTCGTGGTGGTGGTGTTCGTGGTGGTGTTGTTCGTGTTGTTGGTGTTGTTGTTGGTGATGTTGGTGGTGGTGTTGGTGGTGGTATTGGTGGTGGTGGTGGTGTTGTTGGTGTTATTGGTGGTGGTGTTGGTGTTGTTGGTGGTGGTGGTGGTATTGGTGGTGGTGGTGTTATTGGTGGGTGGTGCTGGTGGTGTTGGTGGTGGTGATGGTGTTGGTGGTATTGGTGTTGGTGGTGGTGTGGTTGGTGGTGTGGTTGGTGGTGGTGTTGTTGGTGGTATTGGTGGTGGTGGTGGTATTGGTGGTGCTGGTGGTGTTGGTGGTGGTGTTGTTGGTGGTGCTGGTGGTGGTGGTGTTGTGGTGGTGGTGTTGTTGGTGGTGCTGGTGGTGTTGTTGGTGGTGGTGGTGTTGTTGGTGTTATTGGTGGTGGTGTTGGTGGTGTTGGTGTTATTGGTGGTGGTGGTGCTGGTGGTGTTGTTGGTGGTGGTGATGGTGTTGGTGGTATTGGTGTTGTTGGTGGTGTGGTTGGTGGTGTGGTTGGTGGTGGTGTTGTTGGTGGTATTGGTGGTGGTGGTGGTATTGGTGTTGTTGGTGATGGTGGTGGTGGTATTGGTGGTGTTGGTGGTGATGGTGTTGGTGGTATTGGTGTTGTTGGTGGTTGGTGGTGTGGTTGGTGGTGGTGTTGTTGGTGGTATTGGTGGTGGTGGTGTTGTTGGTGGTGCTGGTGGTGTTGTTGGTGGTGGTGGTGTTGTTGGTGTTATTGGTGGTGGTGTTGGTGTTATTGGTGGTGGTGGTGCTGGTGGTGTTGTTGTTGGTGGTATTGGTGTTGTTGGTGGTGGTGATGGTGTTGGTGGTATTGGTGTTGTTGGTGGTGTTGGTGTTATTGGTGGTGGTGGTGCTGGTGGTGTTGTTGGTGGTGGTGATGGTGTTGGTGGTATTGGTGTTGTTGGTGGTGTGGTTGGTGGTGTGGTTGGTGGTGGTGTTGTTGGTGGTGGTGGTGGTGGTGGTATTGGTGGTGTTGGTGGTGGTGGTATTGGTGGTGTTGGTGGTGGTGTTGTTGGTGGTGCTGGTGGTGGTGTTGTTGGTGTTGGTGTTGTTGTTGTTGTTGGTGTTGTTGGTGGTGGTGTTGTTGGTGGTGGTGTCGTTGTTGGTGGTGGGTTGTTGTTGTTGGTGGTGGTGTTGTTGTTGGTGTTGGCGAGCGGTCCGATTGCACTGAACAGAATCTCACAGTGAACCTCATTCAGCTCCGGAACCAGAACTCAGATTAAGAATAAACCTGATCCTCTGAACAGAAGTTTAACTAACGCATTCAACACACGGACACGCCTCGCCCACACGGACACGCCCCGCCCACACGGACACGCCCCCGCCCACACGGACACGCCCCTCCCACACGGACACGCCCCTCCCACATGGACACGCCCCCACTACGGTCTCTGCCTTTTCCTCTCTCACTCTCTCGCTGCTGTTCTCGTTTATCCTGCACTCTCATATCTGCAGTAATGTCTGAGGAAGCTTTTGTACTGCTTCTGTCTCTCTGTCTGTCCGTCCGTCTGGCTCTCTGTCTGTCCGTCCGTCTGGCTCTCTGTCTGTCCGTCCGTCTGGCTCTCTGTCTGTCCGTCCGTCTGGCTCTCTGTCTGTCCGTCCGTCTGGCTCTCTGTCTGTCCGTCCGTCTGGCTCTCTGTCTGTCCGTCTCTCTGTCCGTCCGTCTCTCTTTCTTTCTGTCCGTCCGTCTCTCTTTCTTTCTGTCTGTCCGTCCTTCTGTCTGTCTGTCCGTCCGTCTGTCTGTCTGTCCGTCCTTCTGTCTGTCTGTCCGTCCTTCTGTCTGTCTGTCTGTCCGTCCTTCTGTCTGTCCGTCCGTCCAGTCTCTCCATCTCTGTCTGTCCGTCTCTGTCTGTCCGTCTCTCTGACTGTCTGTCTGTCCATCCCTCTCTCTGTGTGTCTGTGTGTCTGTCCGTCTCTCTGTCTGTCCGTCTCTCTGTCTGTCCGTCTCTCTGTCTGTCCGTCTCTCTGTCTGTCCATCTCTCTGTCTGTGTGTCTGTCCGTCTCTCTGTCTGTGTGTCTGTCCGTCTCTCTGTCTGTCCGTCTCTCTGTCTGTGTGTCTGTCCATCCCTCTCTCTGTGTGTCTGTGTGTCTGTCCGTCTCTCTGTCTGTCCATCTCTCTGTCTGTGTGTCTGTCCGTCTCTCTGTCTGTGTGTCTGTCCGTTCCTCTGTCTGTGTGTCTGTCCGTCTCTCTCTCTCTGTGTCTGTCCGTCTGTCTGTCTCTGTCTGTCTCTCTGTCTGTGTGTCTGTCCGTTCCTCTGTCTGTGTGTCTGTCCGTCCCTCTGTCCGTCTCTCTCTGTCTCTGTCTGTCTGTCTGTCTGTCTTTCTGTCCGTCTCTCTGTCTGTCTGTCCGTCCGTCTCTCTCTCTGTGTGTCTGTCTCTCTCTCTGTCTCTCTGTCTGTCTCTCTCTCTGTCTGTCCGTCTCTCTCTCTGTGTGTCTGTCTCTCTCTCTGTGTGTCTGTCTCTCTCTCTGTCTCTCTGTCCGTCTCTCTGTCTCTCTCTCTGTGTGTCTGTCTCTCTCTCTGTGTCTCTGTCTCTCTCTCTGTCTCTCTGTCCGTCTCTCTGTCTCTCTCTCTGTCTGTGTGTGTTCACAGTGGCGTCTGAAGGTTTGTAAACTTTTAGGAGTTGTATTTATTACTAATTAATATTAATTAATGCATAACCCCCCCCACATGTAGGGCATAGAGTAACGAGGCTTTAGGGTTAGGGACCGAGGACAATAAGAGCGATAATTAACGAACCCGCGAAAGACGATGCGGACGCAGACAGCGCGATAGAGGGGACTGCCCACAGGTTCCCCGTGCACGTTCTCCAGCAGGGACGCCCAGCTCTGCCCTGCAGCGAGACATGGAGTGGGTGGGGCAAATGGGAAATGCCTCACAGATAGGACGCCGAATTCGACTAATCACATTACGGTCACGGGGGGGGGTTCTCCATGCCCATCCAGGGGAGAACGTCTCCGGCGCTGGGCAGATACACCCAGAACAGGGGGCAATCTATCACTGGACACACACCCACTCACATAGACGCACTCTATATGGGGCAATTTGGAGAACTCAATTGACTTGATCCATGTTTTTGGACTGTGGGAGGAACCCGGAGAACCCGGAGGAAACCCACGCCGACACGGGGAGAACATGGAAACTCCACCCAGATGGGGATTCGAACCGGGAATCCCGTGCCACCCACTAGTGATATGTTTCTACATATCAGTACATGATTCAGTGTGTGTGTGTGTGTGTGTGTGTGTGTGTGTGTGTGTGGGTGTGTGTGTGCCGAAAAAAGGACAGGCCTTTAGTAAACCACACTGCAAGTATTTGGGCAGATACATCCAGGAGAGGGCGCCAATCTATTACTGGACACACACATGCTACATAGGGGCAATTAACATGGAGGCAATTTAGAGCAGCCAATTCGCTTCAACCCACACGGACATGGGGAGAACATACAAAATCCTTCCAGATCGGGATCCGAACCTGGGTCCCCCGCGCCGAGAAGCGGACGACTTTCAGCCATTTCCTTTAGGGGGCGCCACAGAGGCTCAGTATTCTACATCTTGACGGACCGTACGTTCTGCAGACGACGCTGTTGGAATGCGTTTTGAGGATTCCGTCTTCTGGCACCTCGCCAAATGCCCCCCCCCCCTTTTTCTGTTGTGTCATTTCCTGTGGTGTTGTGTTTGTGTGTAACACCTCCATGTTTGTCTGTAAGTGTGCGCTGTGTGTGTGTGTTTCTGTATGAAACCTCTTTTGTGTGTGTGGGTGTGTGTGTAGCTCTCCGCAGGCTGCCCCCTCTGCTCTCGGATGTCGCTCCACCCACAGCAGTCCGGTTCACGGTGCGAGCAGCCGCCTCTCTCAGGGCTTCTCCGTTTCCGTGCCGACGTTGCTCTTCGCCGGTATGAAGCACAGACACAGGAGCTCAGAGAGCCCCAGAGCCAGGCAGTGTAGGCAGGTGACCCTATCGCCCCCACCCCCCCACCCCATGAAACCCCCCCCACCAACCACCTACCACCGCCTTGCCGAAACCCGCCCACGACCCGCTCTCCATCGGACCGGCGACATCACCAGGCCCCCCCCCCCATCATCCCCTTCAACTGCCAAAGCAATGAATTCCGCACCCTTGCGCCCTTGCGCCCGCCCTCCCCCCCCCCCAACGGGTGCGACCCTCAGACACTCGAACGGCGTGCTCGGCATTCTGGGCTCTGCCGGCCGAAATTCCGCCAGGGAAATCCTTCCAAGATAGCGCTGCCATATCTCGGACGGCCACAGGGTTGCGCTTCGGTTAGCCGAGGGTTGTGCTTTGGTTAGCTGAAACAACGCTTTGTCATCTCGCTGTGTCATCTTTACTTTCGGCTCCGCCTCATTTCACCCGTCCTCCCGCTCTTTCTCTCACTTGCTTTTTTTGCCCCCCCCCCCTCCAGCTTTTTTGTTCCTCCACTCTCTCGCACACACACACACACACACACACACACACACACTTACGCACCCACTCGTGCACTGGTTCTGTCCGGACGTGGTGTGAGATTGAGTCTCTTCCTCCTTGCTCTGACAGGACGGCTTTCGGGGAGGAGGCCCCTGGCGTCCCCTGGTGCTCAGGACCTCCCACTCCTCTGAGAGCCCAAACCTTCTCCTCCTTCTCCCCATCCAAGTCCTTCAGCCGCCAGTCCTCCTCCTCCGACACCGAGCTGAGCCTTACCCCCAAAACCGGTAAGCCCGTCAGTATCCGGTCGCTGTTTCCGCTTACGGAGCGCTTTATCGTTTTCACCGCCGCCGGGATAGGCCCCACCTGCGCTCCTGGTCTGAAAGTGGCGTCCGAATTTCCCTCAGTCCGTTTTGGCCCTGCGTTTGAACAAATTGTGTCGCCACGGTTCGAGAATCCCTGCAGCGGGCGCCTAAAATTAGGGGTGCGAATCTCTCAGTGTCTGGCGATTCGATTCGATTCCGATTTTTTTCCGGTTCAAATGATCTTTAATTTAATTAATTAAATGAACTTATATTTAGTTTAAATGGGCAGCACGGTGGCTTAGTGGTTAGCACGTTCTCCTCTCAGCACTAGGGATTCCCGGTTCGAATCCCCATCTGGGTGGAGTTTCCATGTTCTCCCCGTGTCCGCGTGGGTTTCCTCCAGGTTCTCCGGTTTCCTCCCACATGTTGATCAAAAACATGGATCAAAGTCAATTGAATTCTCCAAATTGCCCCATATAGAGTGTCTGTGTGAGTGAGTGTGTGCCCGAGACGTTCTCGAGACGTTCTCCCCTTGATGGGCATGGGGAACCCCACCGCGACCCTAATAGAGGATAAAGCGGAAGATGATGAATGAATTAATTAGTTTAAAAGATGGCGAGATGAAAAGACGATGTAAACCAATCGAACATTTATTTAAAACAATACTTTCAGGTTCCGTCCTGTAACAAATCTTTTCATTCATTCATTATCTTCCGCTTTATCCTCTATTAGGGTCGCGGGGGGGGGGGGGTGGGTTCCCTATGCCCATCCAGGGGAGAACGTTTCGGGCGCTGGGCAGATACACCCAGGACAGGGCCCCAGTCCATCGCTCGACACACACTCACTCACACAGACACACTCTATATGGGGCAATTTGGAGAACTCAATTGACTTGATCCATGTTTTTGCACTGTGGGAGGAAACCGGAGATCCCGGAGGAAACCCACGTGGACACGGGGAGAACATGGAAACTCCACCCAGATGGGGATTCGAACCGGGAATCCCTAGTGCTGAGAGGAGAACATACTAAACCACTAAGCCACCGTGCCGCGTATCAAATCTTTTTGCTTTATTTTATATTTATACAAAACAGTAGGATTACGCTAAATTAAAATGAGCAGCGTTAGGTTCGCTGAGCTTCTTGCATAAAAAAATATATAAATTAACTAATAATTCATTCATTCATTATCTTCCGCTTTATCCTCTATTAGGGTCGTGGTGGGGTTCCCCATGCCCATCCAGGGGAGAACGTTTCGGGCGCTGGGCAGATACACCCAGGACAGGGCGCCAATCTATCGCTGGACACACACTCACTCACTCTCACACACACACACACACACACACACATTATATGGGGCAATTTGGAGAACTCAATTGACTTGATCCATGTTTTGGACTGTGGGAGGAAACCGGAGAACCCGGAGGAAACCCACACAGACATGGGGAGAACATGGAAACTCCACCCAGATGGGGATTCGAACCGGGAATCCCTAGCGCTGAGAGGAGAACATGCTAAACCACTAAGCCACCGTGCCACCCATCAATGAACAAATGATTCTAAATATATTAATTAATACCAAAGTTTACCATGGTGCATTCACCTTTAATTGAAACTAAAATACAGACATTACAGTCAGAGTGCATTTAGATTCTGCAAATCTTTAAAGCTTAATATTAAAAAATGAAATCCATACGTCAGTCTTTTTAACTACCGTATTTTCCGGACCATAAGGCGCACCGTACTATAAGGCGCAGTCTCAATTCCGGACTCTATTTCTGTACGGTACTTATTCTGTACGGCAGCGTATTATAAGACACTTGCTAAAACATACGATCTACAAGAAAAGTAAAGGATGCAAAACGCTGATTTATAATTGAAGTTTATTCTACTACTTTATAAAACACACATTATTTTTAATCACTCTTCTCCCACAAATCCATCAAAGTCCTCGTCTTCTGTGTCTGAATTAAAAAGCTGGTTCTCTATCGAGCACTCCGGGTTCCCTCTCATCGATGTCTGAGTCAGTCCCGTCTCCAGGCGGCCGTTCGGCGACGATGCCGGCTTTCGTGAAAGCTCGGACGACGGTCACAGCAGAAACCTCAGCCCAGGCATCCACAATCCATACACAGACGGTGGTGTAACTCGCCCCGCCGCCGCCTCCCGAGTTTTAGTAAACGTGTGTTCACCGTCTATCATCCATCGCTCCCACGCCGCCCGCAACTTTACTTTAAACGCCCCGTTTACACCAATGTCCAGCGGTCGGAGTTCTTTATTTAATCCTCCCGGAATGACGGCGAGCTCCGAATTCATTTTCTTCACTCGGCTTTTCTGTGAGATGAGCGCATGGAGTCACAGATCAGCAGGGCGGCGATGTGTGGGAAAAAAACACCCGGTCGCTCAACAATACGTTTATAGATTTTGGAACTCAGTACACGTATAAGGCACACGTCCAATTTCTGGGAAAATTGGAGGCTTTTAGGTGCGCCTTATAGTCTGGAAAATACGGTACTTTGCAACAACATTCGCTACATTTTTAAAACGTAACTTTAAATATTTGTCGTATTTCCAAAGTACCGCGATTTTATGTTACACTCGTTGTAAACAGTTGTGCTCATGTTTCGCTCTCTCGTCGGCTTTTAATGCCCCCCCCCCCCCCCCCCCCGGGAGCTGGTTAACAAGCGTGCTGAACGCTGGCTGAGCAGATCCGTAATGCGATATGCAGTTCGCTCTGGAGGGGGCGCCAAAAAATAAAACTTAAAAACATTTTTTCAGAATCGATTCTTGGGCATTTTGAATCGATTCCGAATCGCCTGGACAAAAAGCGAATACGATTTTTTTCAGCGCCTTCTACATAAATGTAAGGGAGCGTCTCGAAAGTGCATAAACCATCTTTCTGAAGGAGTTTCTACGAAGCAGACTGCCGAAAGGAACCCTGGGTTTGTTTATAGCAACGTGTGCAAAAGCCAGCCGCCATCAGGGGTACGGGGAGTGATGACGGGTTATCCCACACTCCAGCCACCGCCCCCTCATCCTAATTGCCCCCTGACTAGCTGGAGATCTGAGGTCTGACACTGATGTTGGACAGAAGGCCTGGCTCAGAGTCTGCAGTCCGATTCGTCCCATCAGGTGGACGTCAGGACTTGGGTTCCTCCTCAGCAAACTGCCTCATTCGTGTCCTTATGGAGCGTTGCTCTTTGTGGGGTGGAACAGGAAGGGACCATCCCTAAAGTGTTTTTATAAAAGGATCCCGAAGTGTTTAACTGGATCTAAGAAACCCACACACACACACACACACACACACACAGCAATCCCACCTCCACCCAACTACACATTCCCGCAATTCATTTTGGCCCCAAATTGCGTCGCCACAGTACAAGACTCCTGGCAGCAGTCGCCTAAAACAGTAAGGGAGTGTCTCGAAAGTGCATAAACCATGTTTCTAAAGGGGTTTATACGAAGCAGATGTCAAATATTTGCGGCCGAAAGGAACTGTGGGGTTTGTTTATAGCAACGTGTGCAAAAGCCAGCCACCATCAGGGTACGGGGAGTGATGACGGGATATCCCACACTCCAGCTGCCCCCTCGCGTTGCGTCCTAATTTCCCCCTGACTGTTTTCCATGCAAACTGCCTCATTCGTGTCTTTATAGAGCGTTGCTCTTCGTGGGGTGGAACAGGAAGGGGCCATCCCTAAAGTATTTGACTGGATCTAAGAAGCCCAACTTCTGAACACCAACCCCCCCCCCCCACCCCCCAATCACACTCACACACACACACACACAGTAATACCACCTCCACAAAGTTTGTGGCCGAAAGGAACCCTGGGTTTGTTTATAGCAACGGGTGCAAAAGCCAGCCGCCATCAGGGTACGGGGAGTGATGACGGGATATCCCACACTTCAGCCACCTCCCCCTCCTCCTAATTGCCCCCTGACTAGCTGGAGATCTGAGGTCTGACACTGATGTTGGACAGAAGGCCTGGCTCAGAGTCTGCAGTCCGATTCATCCCATCAGGTGGACGTCAGGACTCGGGTTCCTCCTCAGCAAACTGCCTCATTTCGTGTCCTTATTGAGCGTTGCTCTTTGTGGGGTGGAACAGGAAGGGGCCATCCCTAAAATGTTTCTATAAAAGTGTCCCAAAGTGTTTACCTGGATCTAAGAAACCCAACTTCTGAACACCAACCCCCCCCAACACACACTCTCACACACACACACACACACACACACAGTAATACCACCTCCACGAAGTTTGTGGGCGAAAGGAACTCTGCGGGTGGTTTATAGCAACATGTGCAAAAGCCAGCCACCATCAGGGTACGGGGAGTGATGACGGGATATCCCACACTCCAGCTGCCCCCTCGCGTTCTGTCCTAATTGCCCCCTGACTGTTTTCCATGCACAGAGAGCTGGAGATTCCAAAGAAGGGGTTATCCCTAAAGTGTTGTTAAAAAGTGTCACAAAGTGTTTAACTGGATCTAAGAAGCCCAACTTCTGAACACCCCTCCCCAACACACACACACACACACACACACTCACACACACACACACACACACACAGTAATCCCACCTCCACAAAGTTTGCGGCCAAAAGAAACTCTGCGGTTTGTTTATAGCAACGTGTGCAAAAGCCAGCCACCATCAGGGTACGGGGAGTGATGACGGGATGTCCGACACTCCAGCCGCCCCCTCATCCTAATTGCCCCCTGACTGTTTTCCATGCACAGAGAGCTGGAGATGCCCGTTTTGTTACCCCGCCCCCTTCGCCCCGTCCTGTTTATTTATTTATTTATTTATTTATTTATTTCCTCATTATTTAATTGGTTTTCATTGGTCAGAATGAAAGTGTCTTTATTTCTGCAGGTTCTGTGAGTCCACTCACTCTACACTATAGGGACAAAAGTATTGGGACATCTCAATGTTCTGGATTAGAACGGGGCCTTCCCCAAACTGTTTGCCCAATCAGAAGGCAACGCAACTGAATAAAACCTGAGTTCAGGTATCGGGAGGGGCGGCCCAATACTTGTGTCAATATATTGTCTCCCCCTCTCTCTACCCTGTCCCTCTCTCTTGCCCTCTCTCTACCCTGTCCCTCTCTCTTGCCCTCTCTCTACCCTGTCCATCTCTCTCTCCTGCCTTCTCTTTTTCTCCCTCTCTTGCTCCCTCTTTCACCCTCTCTCCCCCTCTCTCTCTCCCCCGTCTCTCCTGTCTCATATTCATCTCATCATTCCTTTCTCTCTCCTCCTCTCTCTCGCCCTCTTTCTCTTACTCTCTCTTGCTCCCTCCCCTTCCACTCTCTCGTGTTCATCTCATCACTCCTTCCTCTCTCTCTTTCTCTTTCTCTTTCTCATATTCATCTCATCATTCTCTCTCTCTCTTTCTCTCATTCTCTCTCTTTCTCATATTCATCTCATCATTCTCTCTTTCTCTCATTCTCTCTTTCTCATATTCATCTCATCATTCTCTCTCTCTCTCTTTCTCTCATTCTCTCTCTTTCTCATATTCATCTCATCATTCTCTCTCTCTCTTTCTCTCTCTCTTTCTCATATTCATCTCATCATTCTCTCTCTCTCTCTTTCTCTCTCTTTCTCATATTCATCTCATCATTCTCTCTCTTTCTCTCATTCTCTCTCTTTCTCATATTCATCTCATCATTCTCTCTCTCTCTCTTTCTCATATTCATCTCATCATTCTCTCTCTTTCTCATATTCATCTCATCATTCTCTCTTTCTCTCTCTCTTTCTCATATTCATCTCATCATTCTCTCTCTTTCTCTCATTCTCTCTCTTTCTCATATTCATCTCATCATTCTCTCTTTCTCTCTTTCTCTCTCTCTTTCTCATATTCATCTCATCATTCTCTCTCTCTCTCTTTCTCTCATTCTCTCTCTTTCTCATATTCATCTCATCATTCTCTCTTTCTCTCTCTCTTTCTCATATTCATCTCATCATTCTCTCTCTTTCTCTCATTCTCTCTCTTTCTCATATTCATCTCATCATTCTCTCTTTCTCTCTTTCTCTCTCTCTTTCTCATATTCATCTCATCATTCTCTCTCTCTCTCTTTCTCTCTCTCTTTCTCATATTCATCTCATCATTCTCTCTCTCTCTCTCTTTCTCATATTCATCTCATCATTCTCTCTCTTTCTCTCTTTCTCTCTTTCTCATATTCATCTCATCATTCTCTCTCTTTCTCTCTTTCTCTCTCTCTTTCTCATATTCATCTCATCATTCTCTCTCTCTCTCTTTCTCATATTCATCTCATCATTCTCTCTCTCTCTCTCTCTTTCTCTCTTTCTCTCTCTCTTTCTCATATTCATCTCATCATTCTCTCTCTCTCTCTTTCTCTCATTCTCTCTCTTTCTCATATTCATCTCATCATTCTCTCTCTCTCTCTTTCTCTCTCTCTCTCATATTCATCTCATCATTCTCTCTCTTTCTCTTTCTCTCTCTCTCTCATATTCATCTCATCATTCTCTCTCTCTCTCTTTCTCATCATTCCATCTCTCTTTCTCGCTCTCTCTCTCTCTCTCTCTATTCTTCTCACTCCTTCCTCTCTCTCTCTCTCTCTTTCTCTCTCTCATATTCGTCTCATCATTCTCTCTTTCTCTTTCTCTCTTTCTCTCTCTTTCTCATATTCATCTCATCATTCCATCTCTCTTTCTCTATTCTTCTCACTCCTTCCTCTCTCTCTCTCTCTCTCTCTCTCTCTCTCTCTCTCTCTCTCATATTCGTCTAATCATTCTCTCTCTCTCTCTCTTTCCCCCCTTCCCCTCTCTCTCCCCCCCCCTCTCTCTCTCTCCCCCCCTCTCTCTTTCATTCATCTCTCTCTCTCTCGTTTTCTACTCATGTCTCATCCTCTCTCTCTCTCTCAGCGAGGATCTGTCTCTCTCCCAGTTCTCCCGTCCTTCAGTCCAAATGTAAACCCCCCTGGAGCTCCACCCCTCCCCCTCTCCACGTCAGCCAATCAGACACAGCCATGCTGAGAAAGAGCGTGTCCTTCAGTGAGGACCTGCTCCTGGCAGCCTCTGGTACGCGTTCCGGTTGCCCCACTCCCTCAGTTCGCATGCAGCTCGAACATGGATTCACCTTTAACTAACATCCATCAGAGAACTGCCCCTTCAATGTACCACATCGGGGTTCCGATTCACGCTGCAGTAATAACCAGCGCCACGCTCACGTACACTATACCGCCAAAAGTATTCACTCGTCCACAAGAGGACACGTCTGAGGTCAGACACCGATGTTGGACAGAAGGCCTGGCTCAGAGTCAGCAGTCCGATTCATCCCATCAGGTGGACGTCAGGACTCGGGTTCCTCCTCATTCGTGTCTTCATGGGGTGGAACAGGAAGGGGTCATCCCTAAAGTGTTGTTATAAAAGTGCCCTATCAACCCCCCCCCCAATAATCCCACCTCCACCCAACTACACATTCGGCACAATGCTGTCAGACGAGTACCGTTCCCATGGCAACCGCCAAACCCAGATCCTCCACTGTATCGCCAAGCGTGATTGGTCCCTCCAGAGAACACGCCCCCTCTGTTTCAGAGTCCAGTGGCGCTGTGCTTTACACCGACGCTGATGTGAGACCTGGATGCAGCTGGTCACCACGGCAACCCATTCCATGAAGCTCTCTTTTCTAAAGGTCTCATGAAGGGTGGAGGTCCAAGAGTGGGTGACATCACTATGACATCATCGTTCACAGCGGTGCGCTCGATCCCCATCATGTCCACTTCGTTCTAATCCCTCTGCCAGCCCACTGTGGAAGGTTTAGTAGTGGGGACATGTCCCCCAGGTGGCAGCCTATCCCGGTACCCTTTGTTTGGAGAATCAGAGTGCAGTCTGGGTGCTCGGTTTTAGAACCCGAGTTTGATGATTGAATACTTTTGGCGCTATAGTGTATCTAACCCCGGTTCGGAGGGTGGAGGGTCAGATGGTGGCGTGTTGGTGTCACCACAGTGCTGATGATCCACCACCTGAGTGACGTGTGGTCCTGTGATGGTCTGCATCATGTAGAGCAGAGGTAACATGGACCGTGAGCGTCACCCGCAGGCCAGGTCCAGAAATGACACTTGTATTGTTAAACCTACGATTTTTTTTTTTTGGTGAGTGAAATTTGAGACACGAGCCAGAAAACGACACATTAGTTAAAAAGTTTATTACATTCTCTCAGCACTAGGGATTCCCGGTTCGAATCCCAATCTGGGTGGAGTTCCATGTCCTCCCCGTGTCCGCGTGGGTTTCCTCCGGGTTCTCCGGTTTCCTCCCACAGTCCAAAAACATGGATCAAGTCAATTGAGTTCTCCAAATTGCCCCATATAGAGTGTGCCCAGTGTGATTGGAGTGTGTGTCCAGTGATAGATTGCCCGTCCTGTCCCCTGGATGGGCATCTGCCCAGCCCTGTGACCCTAGTCCTCTTAAGTGGGGGGGGCTGGGGTTCCTCATGTTTCAAGTGCTGGGCAGATACACCCAGGACAGGGGGACAATCTATCACTGGACACACACTCACTCACTCACTCACAGATTGTATATGGGGCAATTGAGAGCATCTAATCCATGTTTTTGGACTGTGGGTGGAAACCGGAGAACCCGGAGGAAACCCACGTGGACACGGGGAGAACATGGAAACTCCACCCAGATTGGGATTCGAACCGGGAATCCCATAGTGCTGAGAGGAGAACATGCTAAACCACTAAGCAACCGTGCCGCCCTGTTCTATATTCAGTCGTGATTCATCCATCCATTATCTTCCGCTTTATCCTCTATTAGGGTTGCGGGGGGGGGGGGGGGGGGGGGGTGGGGGGGGGGGGGGGGGGGGGGGGGGGGGGGGTTCCCCATGCCCATGCCCATGCCCATGCCCACGTGGGTTTCCTCCGGGTTCTCCGGTTTCCTCCCACAGTCCAAAAACATGGATCAAGTCAATTGAGTTCTCCAAATTGCCCCATGTACAGTGAGTATGTGTGAGTGAGTGTGTGCCCAGCGATAGATTGCCCCCCTGTCCTGGGTGTGTCTGCCCAGCGCCCGAAAAGTTCTCCCCCGGATGCCCCCCCCCCGCGACCCTAATAGAGGATAAAAGCGGAATCTGTGATTCTAGAACTACAAAGTCCATCTATATTTTTAAGTGGGCGTGGTTAATAGATCAAAGAAAGGGGTGTGTCCTAAGTTTGTGTATTAATACAGTGGTTCAAAAGCACTAAAGCCCCCCCTGCTGTGTGCGACTGCTTTGGTTTGCATTTTGTTTTTAATTCACCTTTATTAACGTCTCTCGATGTTTTGATGATGATGATGATGATGATGATGAAGATGATGCGCCCCCTCATGGAGGGTGTAGGTGTCGGCTGATGTGTGTCCCCTGAACCCGGACTCCGTTTCTCTCGCTGATCCGCAGGCATGGGGAGCGGCGGGAGTGGCGGGAAGGAGGCGGGGCCTCTGAAGGCGTTGCTGAGACAGCAGACGCAGTCGGCGCTGGAGCAGAGGGTACGCACTCGTTAACGCTCACGCTCGTTAATGAAAATGCACTAATGACATCATCGTCTCCTAACGAGCCCTCACTGTGTGTGCGCTGTGTGTGTGTGTGTGTGTGTGTTCACTCTGCCGCCCCCCGCTGGACGGCTCCACTGCAGGTTGTGTCGATGTCCTCCGAGACATTTGTTAGGACTGGGGTACGTCCAGCATGTTTTGGGGGGGGGGGGGGCGGGACCCGGAGTCGTCCCCTGGTCCTTTAAGGAATGTTGCCTGCATGAAACCTGTGGCCGAAGACCAACCCCAACCCCCTACACACACATCCACCCCCAGACATTCAACCACATGCATAATGCACCTCACCTTAAAGCATTGTGTTGAGTTACACCAAACGAGGGCGTGGAAAGCCATTAGGGTCATATTTTGACTGGGGTACGTCTAGCATGTTTCAGGTGGGGGCGGAACCGAGTTGTCCCCCGGCCCTTTAAGGAATGTCATGTGTAACCTGCATGAAATCTGAGGCCAACCTCTGCCAAGAAAACATACCCCCCCACACACACCTACCCCACCCATGGGTATCATGTAATGTCTTAATTCCTCTACACAGCCAACGTGTTTGCTGCATTTACGAAGAGCCTAATGCACTTCACCTTAAAGCAGTGATTCTCAATTATTTTCTGTTAAGCCCCCCCTAGGAAGAAGAAGAACTTTTTGCGCCCCTCCCCCCCACACACACACACTCAAAATGAGATGAAAAAGTATTTTTACACCACTGTAGTATGATTTGTCTATAAATTTGTTTTATAGAAGTACCCCTCTTTTGTTTAAATAAAACAAAAAAGAAAGAAATATAGATCAACTTAGAACAAAGAATAATTTTAACTTTGTTTTTTAGTTTGTAACAGAAACGAATGAAATACTTATTTAAACCAGAAACATTTTTGAACTGACTGGCATTTGATACTGAAAAATTTGAAAAAATAAATGAAATAAAATCAATAAATAATAATAAATTCAAATTCATCAGCAACATTCATTCAGGAGCACAATTTATTAACACTTTAACCTACAAAACTAAAATGAATACAACAATTTGTGCTGTTTTTTTTTTTTTTTAATCATTCATTCATTCATTCATTATCTCTCGCTTTATCCTCTACTAGGGTCGCGGTGGGGTTCCCCATGCCCATCCAGGGGAGAACGTCTCGGGCGCTGGGCAGATAGACCCAGGACAGGCCGCCAATCCATCGCTGGGTCTCCACATGGGGCTTTTGACCTGCTCCGTTCCCGACCTGGGCCGGTTCACCCCTCCGTAGGTGACCTGGTGGTCCCGAGCTCTCTCAGGAGAACCGTATCGATACAGAACTTAGTGTGCACACCCGCTTAACATAGTCCACTGCAACCCAGAACCCCTGAGCTCAAACGATCCAGCAGCCTCAGCCTCCCAGTAGCTTGGATCACAGGCACGCGCCACCGTGTCCGGCTTTTTTTAATCAAAATAAGGAAATCAGAACTCATGTCTCCAACGTGCCCGTTTTGCAGCACAGCTTTTCTGCAGTAGCTTTCATAAAGCGTTAATATTTGCTGGCTCTACGCGTCACGTTTACAATAAAAAACTCGAGCGGTTATCAGCGTGATCGGGGTGTAATGTCTTTAAGTGACGTCTTCATTTATTTCACGCTGTCCGCTGCCAACATTTAAAGACACAGAAGACACGCCGGTCTTTCTTCGTCTCCACCTCAGTTACAGTGAAGCCAGGCGCTACATACACTTTCCATACAATCTGTGATTTCTTGTTATGCGCCCCCCCCATGCACCGCACTGCACCCCCCCAGGGGGGCGCCCCACTATTTGAGAAGCACTGCCTTAAAGCATTGTGTTGAGTTATACCAAACGAGGGCGTGGAAAGCCATTCGGGTCATATTTTGACTGGGGTACGTCCAGCATGTTTCAGGTGGGGGCGGAACCGGATCGTCCCCCGGCCCTTTAAGGAATGTCATGTGTAACCTGCATGAAATCTGAGGCCAACCTCTGCCAAGAAAATATACCCCCCCACACACACCTACCCCACCCATGGGTATCATGTAATGTCTTAATTCCTCTACACAGCCGACGTGTTTGCTGCATTTACAAAGAGCGTAATGCACTTCACCTTAAAGCATTGTGTTGATTTATAACAACCAAGGGTGTGGAAAGCCATTAGGGTCATATTTTGACTGGGGTACGTCCAGCATGTTTCAGGTGGGGGCAGAACCGGATCGTCCCCCGGCCCTTTAAGGAATTCCCCCCCACACGCACACCTACCCCACCCATGGGTATCATGTAATGTCTTAATTCCTCTACACAGCCGACATGTTTGCTGCATTTACAAAGAGCGTAATGCTCTTCACCTTAAAGCATTGTGTTGAGTTACACCAAACGAGGGCGTGGAAAGCCATTCGGGTCATATTTTGACTGGGGTACGTCCAGCATGTTTCAGGTGAGGGCGGAACAGAGTTGTCCCCGGCCCTTTAAGGAATGTCATGTGTAACCTGCATGAAATCTGAGGCCAACCTCTGCCAAGAAAACATACCCCCCCCACACACACCTACCCCACCCATGGGTATCATGTAATGTCTTAATTCCTTTACTCAGCTGACATGTTTGCTGCATTTTCAAAGTGCGTAATGCACTTCACCTTAAAGCATTGTGTTGATTTATAACAACCAAGGGCGTGGAAAGCCATTAGGGTCATATTTTGACTGGGGTACGTCCAGCATGTTTCAGGTGGGGGCAGAACCGGATCGTCCCTCGGCCCTTTAAGGAATTCCCCCCCACACACACACACACACACGTACCCCACCCATGGGTATCATGTAATGTCTTAATTCCTCTACACAGCCGACGTGTTTGCTGCATTTACAAAGTGCGTAATGCACTTCACCTTAAAGCATTGTGTTGATTTATAACAACCAAGGGCGTGGAAAGCCATTAGGGTCATATTTTGACTGGGGTACGTCCAGCATGTTTCAGGAAAAACATACCCCCCCCCCCCCACACACACACCTACCCCACCCATTGGTATCTTGTAATGTCTTAATTCCTCTACACAGCCAACGTGTTTGCTGCATTCACCTAGAGCGTAATGCACTTCACCTTAAAGCCTTGTGTTGAGTTACACTAAACGAAGGCGTGGAAAGCCATTTGGGTCATATTTCGACCGGGATGCGTCCAGCATGTCTCAGGTGAGGGCGGAACCGAGATTCTTCCCTTGGCCCTTTAAAGAATGTCATGGTTAACCTGCATGAAATCTGTGGCCAGTCCAGTTGATTTATGACAGACGAGGGCGTGGAAAGCCATTCGGGTCATATTTTGACTGGGGTACGTCCAGCATGTTTCAGGTGGGGGCAGAACCGGATCGTCCCCCGGCCCTTTAAGGAATTCCCCCCCCATACACACACCTACCCCACCCATGGGTATCATGTAATGTCTTAATTCCTCTACACAGCCGACATGTTTGCTGCATTTACAAAGAGCGTAATGCTCTTCACCTTAAAGCATTGTGTTGATTTATAACAACCAAGGGCGTGGAAAGCCATTAGGGTCATATTTTGACTGGGGTACGTCCAGCATGTTTCAGGAAAAACATACCCCCCCACCCCCCCCCACACACACACACCTACCCCACCCATTGGTATCTTGTAATGTCTTAATTCCTCTGCACAGCCGACGTGTTTGCTGCATTCACCTAGAGCGTAATGCACTTCACCTTAAAGCCTTGTGTTGAGTTACACTAAACGAAGGCGTGGAAAGCCATTTGGGTCATATTTCGACTGGGATGCGTCCAGCATGTCTCAGGTGAGGGCGGAACCGAGATTCTTCCCTTGGCCCTTTGAAGAATGTCATGGTTAACCTGCATGAAATCTGTGGCCAGTCCAGTTGATTTATGACAGACGAGGGCGTGGAAAGCCATTTGGGTCATATTTCGACTGGGATGCGTCCAGCATGTCTCAGGTGAGGGCGGAACCGAGATTCTTCCCTTGGCCCTTTAAAGAATGTCATGGTTAACCTGCATGAAATCTGTGGCCAGTCCAGTTGATTTATGACAGACGAGGGCGTGGAAAGCCATTCGGGTCATATTTTGACTGGGGTACGTCCAGCATGTTTCAGGTGAGGGCAGGACCGGATCGTCCCCCGGCCCTTTAAGGAATGTCATGTGTAACCTGCATGAAATCTGAGGATTAAGTCCAACCTCTGCCAAGAAAATATACCCCCACCCCCCACACACACCTACCCCACCCATGGGTATCATGTAATGTCTTAATTCCTCTACACAGCCGACATGTTTGCTGCATTCACCTAGAGCGTAATGCACTTCACCTTAAAGCCTTGTGTTGAGTTACACTAAACGAAGGCGTGGAAAGCCATTTGGGTCATATTTCGACTGGGATGCGTCCAGCATGTCTCAGGTGAGGGCGGAACCGAGATTCTTCCCTTGGCCCTTTAAAGAATGTCATGGTTAACCTGCATGAAATCTGTGGCCAGTCCAGTTGATTTATGACAGACGAGGGCATGGAAAGCCATTAGGGTCATATTTTGACTGGGGTACGTCCAGCATGTTTCAGGTGAGGGCAGGACTGGATCGTCCCCCGGCCCTTTAAGGAATGTCATGTGTAACCTGCATGAAATCTGTGGCATAAGTCCAACCTCTGCCAAGAAAATATACCTCCCCACCCACCCCCCACACACCTACCCCACCCATGGGTATCATGTAATGTCTTAATTCCTCTACACAGCCGACGTGTTTGCTGCATTTTACGAAGAGTGTAATGCACTTCACCTTAAAGCATTGTGTTGAGTTACAACAAACGAGGGCGTGGAAAGCCATCAGGGTCATATTTTGACTGGGGTACGTCCAGCATGTTTCAGGTGGGGGCAGGACCGGATCGTCCCCCGGCCCTTTAAGGAATGTCATGTGTAACCTGCATGAAATCTGAGGTTTAAGTCCAACCTCTGCCAAGAGTCAGCCCCCCCACACACCTACCCACACACACACCTACCCACACACACACCTACCCACACACACACCTTCCAACACACATCCACCCACAGACATTTACTCATGGGTATCATGCAACATCTTAATTCCTCTACACAGCCGACATGTTTGCTGCATTTACAAAGAGCGTAATGCACTTCACCTTAAAGCATTGTGTTGAGTTACAACAAACGAGGGCGTGGAAAGCCATTCGGTTCATATTTCGACTGGGATACGTCCAGCATGTCTCAGGTGGGGGCGGGGCTGAGTTGTCCCTCAGCCCTTTAAAGAATGTCATGTGTAACCTGCATGAAATCTGTGGCCAGTCCAGTTGATTTATGACAGACGAGGGCATGGAAAGCCATTAGGGTCATATTTTGACTGGGGTACGTCCAGCATGTTTCAGGTGAGGGCAGGACCGGATCGTCCCCCGGCCCTTTAAGGAATGTCACATGTAACCTGTATGAAACCAGAGGCCTTCTCGGTTCTCCGGCGGGTCATTTATGCTTCGATGCTCCTCTGAGAAACCAACGAACTGCAGAATGTAAATCTAGAACTAAACGGGACTGAGTGTTGGGGGGACTGCTGAAATGTGTGTGTGTGTGTGTTTCAGGAGTTCCCGTTCTTCACCCTGACCAGTTTCCCTTCGGGGTTTCTGCTTCACGTTGGTGGCGTGGTGAGCGCACGCTCCGTCAAGCTCCTCGACCGTATCCACAACCCAGGTAAGGAACCAAGCCACGGTCTGAAGGTCTTGGGTTCAAATCCCACCCTCGCTGAAATTCTCATTGCAGCATTGACTCCTTCCCTCCCTCACCTCTGGTGGTCCTCAGGAGGTCCACAGTGGGTCCTCACGAGGTCATCCGGGGTCCTTGGGAGGTCCTCTGGTGGTCCTCAGGAGGTCCTCTGGTGGTCCTCAGGAGGCCCTCTGGTGGTCCTCAGGAGGTCCTCTGGTGTTCCTCCGGAGGACAACCTGAAGACCTCAAGGGCTCCTTAGGAGGTCCTCTGGTGGTCCACCGGGGATCATCAGGTTGTCCTCAGGGGGATCCTTAGGAGGTCCTCTGGTGGTCCTCAGAAAAATCACATGGTGTTGCGTCTACCTCGTTTTGGAGGTTGTAAAAATGTTTTTATTTTTACTATAAACGCTGTAACGTTTCCATGCTTGGACACACACACACACACACACACACACACACACACACACGGCGCATGGGTTTGAATGAAGAAGCTGCTCAGGTTCTCTTTACTGCCTTTTTTAAAGTACAAACTGCATGCTTTATTTTAACTCTCTCCTGTCTGACCCGCTCTCTCACATTCTCTCTTTCTCACATTCTGTCTCTCTCGCTCGTATTCTGTCTCTCTCTCACATTGTCTCTCTCTCTCTCATTCTGTCCCTCTCTCTCGCATTCTGTCTCTCTCTCGCATTCTGTCTCTCTCTCGCATTCTCTCTCTCTCGCATTCTCTCTCTTTCTCTCTCGCATTCTCTTTCACATTCTCTCACATTCTTTCTCTCATTGACATTCTTTCTCTCGTTGACATTCTCTCTCTCTCTCTCTCTCTCTCTCACTCACATTCTCTCTCTCACATTCTCTCTCTCTCTCACATTCTCTCTCTCTCAATTAAATTTTCTCTCTCTCTCTCTCTCTCTCACACACACACACATTCTGTCTCTCTCTCTCTCTTTTTCGAAAACAATTTTAACGGCAGAAATTGCAATAAGCAACAATTTTCTATGTTTAGAGAACTATATATGTGTATTAAGTGAACACACACACACACACACACACACTTTTCCTATTCACACTCTCCTAAAGCCTCTCTCGCCCTCTCACACTTGCACTCTCACTTTTTTAAAAGACGCGTCCGAAATGGCCTACCGAACACAGCACGTAGTACTGTAGTGAACACACACTGTTAAAGGTCTGTTGTGGTGCTTGGTTGGGGAACTTGGACACGGCTCTCTCTCTCTCTCGCCCCCTCGCTCTCTCGCCCTCTCTCTCAGCTCTCGCCCTGGTTATCTTATTAACACTCCTGCTTAATCTCTCTCTCCTTTCTGAAAATAACTCTTTGTCTGTCTTCGCAGTTCCTGTGAGGTGGTTGTGTCGAGTGTTGTGCACTTGTTTGTAGTTTGTGTTCTTTTATTTCTATTCCTCTCTCTCTCTCTCTCTCTCTCTCTCTCTCTCTCTCGGCTCCTCTAACTGATCTCCCAATGTGGCGTTTTGACTCAGCCCTGGGTAACACAAGATCATACAAACTGCTAGACTGGAATAGTTTCGCCGCAGGTACTACCTCTACCCCCCCAGTCCTGCATTTTCCACACACAGCCCTTGGCAGCTCAGTTCGAAGCACCGCCCCCTCCATATTTTATCAGACCTTTTATTCGGATCTCTTTTATCGGATATTGTGTTGTGAATTTCCCAATAAAGGATTAATAATAAAATAAAGTATGCAGCGGTAGTGACACATTCTGTGCAGCACAATGCGAGTGGCGCATTTCCGGAACATGTTTTGGCTTGTGCGGAGGTTTAGACCCCTGTTCTCACCGTTCCTCGGAGATTCCAGGGATCGTCCCCCAGGGAGGCTCGCCAAGAACTATGTAGCGACACGGAGTGATCGGAGACGCTTTGAGCTTTAACTCTTTGGCCCACAAAGACTCCATGCAAATCGAAGGGACGGTGGTTAGAAAACACCCTGGTGATGTTGGTTTTTCAAGACAGAAACCTTGTGAGGACTGAGGTTCAGGGGGGCGGCGACTTCTTGAGCCAGGCGAGTGCATGGCGTCATTGTAAGCAATCCGTGAAGTGAAGCAGATCGGACGCCCAAGTATCACAGAGGACAGTTAGGGGGCATGTGATGTAATATAATGCCACATTTGGGGACGGGTAAGAAAAAATCGTCTGAAAGCCAAGGCGATCTGTGCAATGGGATGGCGAAAGAGGGATGGCCCAGGGAGAACGATTTGGAGCCGCGGCCCAGGGATAACGATTTGGAGCCACAATTAGGGAGGCGAATTCGAGGTGGTTTGGGATGATGGCAGAGTAGATGGGGCAAGATAAAGAAGGACATTGTAGTTCTAAAATTACAGCTTGTAGTCCATCTTTCTACTTAAAGAACGTTGGATGTTCTAGAACGGTTACGGAGTGGTGGGGGTCCAGACCATTAGATAACAGACAACAGGTTGATGTCGTAGAATTTCAACATCCATCTATATAGTAGGTGGCGACTTAATTGCTTCCTCATGATTCTAGGTCGAGGCTGTAGGTGGCGCGGTTCATCAGCTGGATTGTACGGACAGGTGTACTGAGGCAGGGGTAGTGGGGTATTTTATTTGTTCATGCAGAAGCGCATTCATGAGGTTAGGGTTCGATGTTGGACCAAGGAACTGGGGGAACCTGTTGGGTTTAAGGTCAGGGTTGTGTGAGGGTTCACTCCAGACTCGTCCACCCCGTCATGCCATTGTGGAAAAGGGGCGTAGACGTAGGGGCAGAACCAAAGACAATTGACTTAGTAACTAATGGTATCCCCCACCATCACCACCACGACATATGCTAATGATCGATGTGCCGCCTAGATAAGGCAGGATGAGATATGCGAAAGGAAGAGGGCTCCGTTTTCCTGCCTCCTTGGGGCTTCTGGTTCCCTCAGCCGAAGAACCTCCCTTCTGCTAGCCCATGCATGAGCGACAGATCCCCAGCACAGATCCCCTTGGCAAAGATGAAGAGATGGTGGAGCAGAAGGCAGGGATACGCCTTCGCCTGCCCCACCCCTGCCACGTCTTCCTTCCCTTGGAATGTTGAGGAGAACGTGTCTGTAAAGCCCAGAGGTAATAATTACCTTAATACCTGTTGATCGCTTTGGGTTCCGATCCTAAACCCCAGTCGTCCGTTCTAATATCGTAATACTGTTGCCGACAAGTGGACCCCGGTAGTGGGATACGCCATTATCCTCACACAAGCAAGGTCTGGGAGTTTTCTCAGCTGTGCTCTTCTAGAAGAATGGCGAAGAGAATCCCTCATGATGGATTCCAAAATCTTGTGAAAGGCTTTCCCAGAGGAGGAGTGGTTATTAGGAGTCTGGCTTGGGATAGGATGCTCCTGGCATCGTCCTGGTACTTGTGTCCAGAAGGTGGACCCAAGAAGAACCCGAGATCAGTACTCCGGTTTGCTCTTAGACCGAATAGAACCAACCTGGAGAGATAAAGGCTCCTGGGTCTGGACCAAGGACCGACGTTCTAATGCAGTTTGAGATGTCTCTATGCCAGTCTAGTAGTTTCTCAAGCCCAGCCCCCCCCCCCCCCCCCATTAAAAGGTTCAGGGGTACTTTAAGATATTTAGGAACCCTTAATTGGGACCTATCGAACAAATTGGCATTTCCCCAGAGCAGTTCCGATTCGGCTGTTCAATCCAACGCGCAGGTCAGTGCACCATCAACACATTAAAGGCTATGGACACTCGGTGTTGCATGAGCTGCCATGCGCTGTGCTTGGTGCGAGTGTGTGTGAGTGCATGCGAGAGCGCGCTCCAGTTGGCTGGTTGTCTCCGTCAGTTCCCCGCTCTGGCTGGTTGTCGCCCCCCACCCCTTCATTTGCTTGGGCTGAACCACTCCCCTCCCTCCATCACCTGACCCTAACAATCCAGAGAAGCGGCGGAGGTGTGGCATCCTGATTTATTCTTCTATGGGTTGTGATGATGATGATGATGATGATGATGATGATAGTATGACCCCTCCAACATCTGGAGGATGGATGGATTAGGGTTTTGCGGTATGCTTGTGTCTCCACCCTCCACGTTGGTGTTGGATTGATGTCGGGGGTCTCGTTTGATTCAGCACGTCACAGGTGCGGATTTGAACAGGTACCAGACAAGGTGTACTTAGGTGGTGGATCATCGAGACTAAGAAAAATCCTTTCACCAATAACATCTAGCCATCAAGGTTCTAGAGGTTTACTAACGCACCACCTCCATTCCTAGTACCACGCAACCCCACAGATGGTGCACCCTTTGCAAAATAAAGAAAAACACAAAAAAGCAATGTTCTTCATGCAGCCACTTCTCCTCTGAAACACTAGGGCGAGCCCCTGGCCACCCTTTATGTTTAGCGCGAGCACTCTTAGCGCTAGGATACAAAATCACGAATCTTGTGGCTCGGAACTTTCTGGAAAGTCGCCAAAATGGTCTGCTGCCGTTACATTGTAGACGAGGACGGCTAGAATGTCTTAACGTAGTAGGCATCGGGTACAAGGTTAAAACTTCCCCAGAGGACCTGCTGAGGAACAATCCTGGTTATGTCCAGCATTGAGAAACGGTACGACTTTTACAGCGGGGGTGCGACTCTCTCATCAACTGAATGTTACAATTTTGCCGTTGCATCACGCCTGAGCTCGCAAATTTTTCCCACTCTTAAAGAGTGTTTGGCTTTACCAGATGCGCATTTGTGTGTGGGTTAGCTTCCCCATGCTAACAAGTAAGCACTAATGGCTAACCACTAACAGGCGTACTAGTAGGAATCACGTACTAGGTAAAAATTCCCCGGAGGACCTGCTGAGTAAGGAGTTAAACAGACTGATTATATAGTTTGATGGCCACAGGTAAGAATGACTTCCTGCGGTGCATTTGGGTGGAATGAGTTTTAAACTGAATGTGCTCCTGTGTCTGGCCAGTGAGTAGTACAGAGGGTGGTACAGTGAGTAGTACAGAGGGTGGTACAGAGGGTGGTACAGTGAGTGGTACAGAGGGTGGTACAGAGGATGGTACAGTGAGTAGTACAGAGGGTGGTACAGTGAGTAGTACAGAGGGTGGTACAGTGAGTGGTAAAGAGGGTGGTACATTGAGTGGTACAGTGAGTGGTACAGAGGGTGGTACAGTGAGTAATACAGTGGGTGGGAGGCATCGTCCATGATGGTTTTCAACTTGGACAGCATCCTCCTCTGGGACACTGCCCTCAGCGAGTCCAGCTCCACACCCACATCACCACCGGCCTTACGGATCAGTTTGTTCAGCCTGTAGGGCATCTGCCACCTTCAGCCTGAAGGACCTCAGGCGTCTCAAAAAGTATAGACGACTTTGGCCCTTCTGTGTTTTTAGTCCAGTCAAGTTTACATTCTACGTACACCCCCAGATACGAAGTCCTCCATAGTGTCCACACTGACCCCACTGATGGACACGGGTCACCGGTGCCTTGTTCCTTCTTAGGTCCACAACCAGTTCCTTTGTCTTTGTCACATTGAGCTGCAGGTGGTTCAGCTCACACCATGAGACAACGTCCCTCACCGTAGCCCTGTCCTCATCCCTATCACCTTTGTTGATGCACCCAACTATTGTCATCAGAAAACTTTTGAAGATGGCAGGTCTTAGTCTGATGGCTGAAGTCCATGGTTTAGAGGTCGGCCGGGCAGGTAGTCTGTAATCCAGGACATGAAGGGAGTGTCTACCTGCATCGCGGTCAGCTTCTCACCCAGAAGAGCAAGTGGGATGGTGTTCAATGCACTGGAGAAGTCGAAAACATGATCCTCACAGTGCTGGCGGGCTTGTCCAGGTGAGTGTAGATTCAATTGAGCAGGTAGATGATGGCATCCTCAACTCCCAAGTGGGGGGCAGGTAGGAGAACCGGAGGGGGTTCCATCATCCACCACCCAAAGTAACAGCCCCAGGTCTCCTGTGCATTCTCGTCATTGCTTGAGGAGTTCGTTTGGTCCCCCCCATGTGCGTGAGTGTGGGGGGACCGCCGCGATCCTCAGCTCCCGCTTTATCCAGGACGGCGCGCTGGACGCGGAACACAGGTTGTCACGACAGCACGTTCCTGTTTTTACGACAGGGCCTGAGAAGGCCGAGGGTGAGATGGGTAGTGCAGCCTCGTTGGGGTAGGTTTTAAATTATATGCTGTCCGCCAACGGACCTCTAACCTTCACTAAAACTCTACTAATGCGCCTGCCGTGTGGGCCAATGTCTGCAGGAAGCCAAAAACTTGAGCACTAACACATTAAAAACTGGATGAGAGAGGCAGTTGTGGTTGAGAGAGCATGTGTGAGAGAGAGAGAGAGCTTAAAACTTGTTTGGCACTTCTTTTGTACGTAGGGATTTGTCAATCTAAGGGGAATCAATGGGTCTACCTGCGAGACGGAGCCAAACATTGCCAGCAGTTTTGCGATTCTTGGCCCATTTTGTTTGGCCTATTCAACATCCATCCACATTTTCCGCTTTATCCTCTATTAGGGTCGGGGGAGGGGGGTTCCCCATGCCCATCCAGGGGAGAACGTTTCGGGTGCTGGGCAGATACACCCAGGACAGGGCGCCAATCTATCGCTGGGAACACACTCACTCACACAGACACACTCTATATTTGGCAATTTGGAGAAATCAATTGACCTTGATCCATGTTTTTGGACTGTGGGAGGAAACCGGAGAACCCGGAGGAAACCCACGCGGACACGGGGAGGACATGGAAACGCCACTCAGATTGCGATCCATCCATCCATCTTTATCCTCCACTTTATCCTTTATTAGGGTCGCGGTGGGTGTTCCCCATGCCCATCCAGGGGAGAACGTTTCAGGCGCTGGGGCAGATACACCCAGGACAGGGGGGCAAGCTATCACTAACCTTACACAAATACACTGTATATGGGGCAGTTTGGAGAACTCAGTTGACCTTTATTCATGTTTTTGGACTGTGGGAGGAAACCGGAGAACCCGGAGGAAACCCACGCAGACACAGGGAGAACATGGAAACTCCACCCAGATGTGGATTCGAACCAGGAATCCATAGTGCTGAGAGGAGAACATGCAAAACCACTAAATCACCGTTCCGCCCACTATTCAACCTATTCGCCCCCCATACATTATCTTCCGCTTTATCCTCTATTAGGGTCAGGGGGGGTTCCCCATGCCCATCCAAGGGAGAACGTTTCAGGCGCTGGGCAGATACACCCAGGACAGGATGCCAATCCATCGCTGGACACACACACACACACACACACACACACACACACACACACACACACATAGATGGATGTAGTTTTACAATTACAGACTGTAGTTCCCTTTTGGTTCTCCGTTCACATGGAGGCTTTCCCCACGATTTTGGGGCGTGGCTGAGGACGTCTTGTCCATGTTCCCCAAAATAACTTAATTCTGGTTTATCCCCACGCTGTCCTGCGACAGGATAGGGTCGAAAGTCAGGGGTTAAGTTCATGACCCTCATTCATACTGAATACTGACCCCCCCCCCCCCCCCAGGTTGTGATCTAACCCCGTTCAACCCATCGCTGTGCCAGTCAAAAGACTGGACATGCCCCCTCCCTGCACCATTTACCATATAGATTTGTCTTTATTAGTCCCCTGTTGGTTCTCCGTTCACATGGAGGCTTTCCTCAAGACCTTGGGGCATGGCTGAGGAACAAAATAACACTTACCGTATTTTCCGGACCATAAGGCGCACCGTATTATAAGGCGCAGTCTGAATTACGGGGTCTATTTCTGTATTTGACCCATGTATAAGTCGCACCGTACTATAAGGCGCAGTCTGAATTAGGGACTCTATTTCTGTACGGTACTTATTCTGTACGGCTCTGTATTATAAGGCACTTGCTAAAACATACGATCTACAAGAAAAGTAAAGGATGCAAAACGCTGATTTATAATTGAAGTTTAATCTACTACTTGACAAAACACACATTATTTTAAATCACTCTTCTCCCACAAATCCATCAAAGTCCTCGTCTTCTGTGTCTGAATTAAAAAGCTGGTTCTCTATCGAGCACTCCGGGTTCCCTCTCATCGATGTCTGAGTCAGTCTCGTCGCCAGGCGGCCGTTCGGCGACGACGCCGGCTTTCGCGAAAGCTCGGACGACGGTTACAGCAGAAACCTTAGCCCAGGCTTCCACAATCCATTCACAGACGGTGGCGTAACTCGCCCCGCCGCCGCCTCCCGAGTTTTAGTAAACGTGTGTTCGCCGTCCATCATCCATCGCTCCCACGCCGCCCGCAACTTTACATTAAACGCCCCGTTTACGCCAATGTCCAGCGGTCGGAGTTCTTTATTTAATCCTCCCGGAATGACGGCGAGCTCCGAATAAATTTTCTTCACTCGGCTTTTCTGTGAGATGATCGCGCGTGGAGTCACAGATCAGCAGGGCGGCGATGTGTGGAAAAAAACCACCCGGTCGCACAACAATACTTTTATAGATTTTGGAACTCAGTACACGTATAAGGCACACCGGATTATAAGCCGCACGTCCGATTTCTGGGAAAATTTTAGGCTTTTAGGTGCGCCTTATAGTCTGGAAAATACGGTAATTCTGGTTTCATCCCCACGCTTTTCGATAGGATAGGGTCGAAGTCGGGGGTTAAGTTCTTCCACACCGAACTCACCAATCAGGCCGGGCCTTCCCCAAAATATTTCTTACATATTTGGAGCGCTTAAAGAGTCTGCTGTTAGTTTGTGTTTATTGTTTAAAGCGGTGTTTTATTGTTTAACCTAGTTTTAATTGCTTCTATGCTTTTAATTAACAATATTCCGTGTGTGTGGGTGTGTGTGTGTGGTTGTGTGTGGTTAGGTTCGAGGACATCGTTCCGCCTGCCTGTGGGTTCTGCCACATCCCGTACGATGAGCTGAACATGCCGTTTCCAGCTCAGCTCACCTACTGTCACCGCTGTCGCCGCCACAAAGTCCCCGACGTCCTCTTCACCACCATCGACGTTCCATCGGAGGCTCACGTCGCCGGCAAAGGATGCCTCATACAGGCCAGGTTCTGTTCTAACCCCGTTCAACCCATCGCTGTGCCAGTCAAAAGACAGGACACGCCCCTCCCTGCACCATTTACCATATAGATGCAGTTTGTGGTTTTACAATTACAGACTGTAGTCCATTTGTTTTGTTGTCCCCTGTTGGTACTCCGTTCTCTATTGCTCAGGAGCATTTTTTTTGCCCCTATTGCTGAGGGCGCGGTAGCTCAGTGGTTAGGGCATTTGGGCTACCAATCTGAAGGTTGGGGGTTCAAATCCCAGGTCCACTGAAGTTACCAATGTGGGTCCTTGAGCAAGACCCTTAACCCTCATTGCTCCAGGGATGTTGTGATGAACCCTGTGTTCACTTGTAAGTCGCTTTAGATAAAAGCGTCCAATAAATGACCAAATGGAAATGTAGTGTAAATGTAGGAGCATCACAGAACGGGTGTCATTTGGGTGGTGGATTGTTTATTAGGGGTGCGAATCTCTCAGTGTCTGGCGATACGATTCCGATTTTTGAGGTCACGATTCGATTCAGAAGCAATTTTCGATTCAGAAACGATTTTTCAGTTCAAATGGTCTTTAAATGTAGTTTTATGATATGATATCAGACTATGTTGGGTACCAGGACACAGCGGGATAGCCGGCAATGAAAAAGCAGACCGACTAGCCAGGCCAAAAACTAGACAGAACACAACTAACCTTAGAATCCCCTCAACAGACTTAAAACCACTCATAAACCCCTACATCAGACAAATATGGCAAACTGAATGGGACACGGGGGCGGCACGGTGGCTTAGTGGTTAGCACGTTCGCCTCTCAGCGCTAGGGATTCCCGGTTCGAATCCCCATCTGGGTGGAGTTTCCATGTTCTCCCCATGTCCGTGTAGGTTTCCTCTGGGTTCTCCGGTTTCCTCTCACAGTCCAAAAACATGGATCAAGTTAACTGAGTTCTTTAAATTGCCCCATATATAGTGTGTTTGAGTGTCTGAGTGTGTACCCAGCGATGGATTGGCGCCCTGTCCTGGGTGTGTCTGCCCAGTGCCCGAGACGTTCTCCCCTGGATGGGCATGGGGAACCCCACCGCGACCCTAATAGAGGATAAAGCGGGAGATGATGAATGAATGGGACACCCAGACCACAAACAAACTTCATGAAATACAACCGAAAATCCATAACGGACCAAGAATCCACCATGGACGGCGCATAGACCAAGTCATCTACACGAGATGCAGAATCGGACACACCAGACTAACCCACCAACACCTAATACCCCACCGATATGTCCAACCTGCCAAACACCCATCACTGTGAAACATATTCTAATAGACTGTCCCCAACACAACAAGAAGAGACAAGAAATCAAACTACCAAAAACCATCGAGGAAGCTCTCACTTGGGAGAACTCGAGAACGACTCTGATATATCTCACAACTATAAAGATAAAATCGGAAATATAGGAGTGACTGAAATATAAGGACAAAATAAAAGTAGGCAGGTAAGAGGGCGGGTAGCTCAGTGGTTAGGGTGTTGGGCTATCAATCTGAAGGTTGGGGGTTCAAATCCCAGGTCCACTGAAGTTACCAGTGTGGGTCCTTGAGCAAGACCCTTAACCCTCATTGCTCCAGGGATGTTGTGATTAACCCTGTGCTCACCTTGTAAGTCGCTTTGGATAAAAGCGTCTAATAAATGACCAAATGTAATGTAATGTAAAAGTATACAGACTATAAATAGGCGGCACGGTGGCTTAGTGGTTAGCACGTTCGCCTCTCAGCACTAGGGATTCCCGGTTCGATTCCCCATCTGGGTTTCCATGTTCTCCCCGTGTCCACGTGGGTTTCCTCTGGGTTCTCCGGTTTCTCCAAAAACATGGATCAAGTTAATTGAATTCTCCAAATTGCCCCATATAGAGTGTGTATGAGTGAGTGAGTGTGTGCCCAGCGATGGATTGGCGCCCTGTCCTGGGTGTATCTGCCCAGCGCCTGAGATGTTCTCCCCTGGATGGTCATGGGGAACCCCACCGCGACCCTAATATAGGATAAAGCGGGAGATAATGAATGAATGAATGAATGAAAGACTATAAATATGTACCATATCCTGCCATTGGATCGCATACCAATGCTAAATATGGCGTTAAAACAGAAATAAATAAAGTATATGAAGTTTTGTATGAGTGAGGTCACACATGTGCACCCCGTCAGCGCCGCCTCTGCTTCCTCTCGCCTGCAGGCTGTGTCGGACCAAGAAGAAGGCGCAGGGCGAGGGCAACGCCACCGCCATCAGTAACCTGCTGCCCTTCCTGGAGTACGAGCTGCACACGCAGCTGATGAACAAGCTGAAGCTGCGCGGCATGAACGCGCTGTTCGGGCTGCGCATCCAGATCAGTGTGGGGGAGACCATGCTGCTGGGACTGGCTGTGAGTCCTGCTGTCACACTGATACTGACCCCCCCAGTCATACTGACCCCCCCCCACCCTGTCATACTGAATACTGACCCCCGTCACACTGACTCCCATCATACTGACCCCCAGTCACACTGAATACTGACCCTCATTAATACTGAATACTGACCCACCCACCCTGTCATACTGAATACTGACCCCCGTCACACTGAATACTGACCCTCATTAATACTGAATACTGACCCACCCACCCTGTCATACTGAATACTGACCCCCGTCACACTGACTCCCATCATACTGACCCCCAGTCACACTGAATACTGACCCTCATTAATACTGAATACTGACCCACCCACCCTGTCATACTGAATACTGACCCCCGTCACACTGACTCCCATCATACTGACCCCCAGTCACACTGAATACTGACCCTCATTAATACTGAATACTGACCCCCGTCACACTGACTCCCATCATACTGACCCCCAGTCACACCGAATACTGACCCTCATTAATACTGAATACTGACCCCCGTCACACTGACTCCCATCATACTGACCCCCAGTTACACTGAATACTGACCCTCATTAATACTGAATACTGACCCCCCCAGTCATACTGACCCACCCACTCTGTCATAATGAATACTGACCCCCGTCACACTGACTCCCATCATACTGACCCCCAGTCACACTGAATACTGACCCTCATTAATACTGAATACTGACCCCCCCCCCAGTCATACTGACCCCCCCCCACCCTGTCATACTGAATACTGACCCTCATTAATACTGAATACTGACCCCCGTCACACTGACTCCCATCATACTGACCCCCAGTCACACTGAATACTGACCCTCATTAATACTGAATACTGACCCCCCCCCCCCCAGTCATACTGACCCCCCCCCCCACCCTGTCATACTGAATACTGACCCTCATTAATACTGAATACTGACCCCCGTCACACTGACTCCCATCATACTGACCCCCGTCACACTGACTCCCATCATACTGACCCCTGTCACACTGACTCCCATCATACTGACCCCCAGTCACACTGAATACTGACCCTCATTAATACTGAATACTGACCCCCCCCCCAGTCATACTGACCCCCCCACCCTGTCATACTGAATACTGACCCCCGTCACACTGACTCCCATCATACTGACCCCCCAGTCATACTGAATACTGACCCCCAGTCACACTGAATACTGACCCTCATTAATACTGAATACTGACCCCCCCCAGTCATACTGACCCACCCACCGTGTCATACTGAATACTGACCCCCATTCACACTGAATACTGACCCCCCCCCAGTCATACTGACCCACCCACCCTGTCATACTGAATACTGACCCCCAGTCACACTGACTCCCATCATACTGACCCCCAGTCACACTGAATACTGACCCTCATTAATACTGAATACTGACTCCCCCCAGTCATACTGACCCACCCACCCTGTCATACTGAATACTGACCCCCAGTCACACTGACTCCCATCATACTGACCCCCCAGTCATACTGAATACTGACCCTCATTAATACTGAATACTGACCCCCCCCCCAGTCATACTGACCCACCCACCCTGTCATACTGAATACTGACCCTCATTAATACTGAATACTGACCACCGTCACACTGACTCCCATCATACTGACCCCCAGTCACACTGAATACTGACCCTCATTAATACTGAATACTGACCCCCCCCCCCAGTCATACTGAATACTGACCCCCGTCACACTGACTCCCATCATACTGACCCCCAGTCACACCGAATACTGACCCTCATTAATACTGAATACTGACCCCCGTCACACTGACTCCCATCATACTGACCCCCAGTTACACTGAATACTGACCCTCATTAATACTGAATACTGACCCCCCCAGTCATACTGACCCACCCACTCTGTCATAATGAAAACTGACCCCCGTCACACTGACTCCCATCATACTGACCCCCAGTCACACTGAATACTGACCCTCATTAATACTGAATACTGACCCCCCCCAGTCATACTGACCCCCCCACCCTGTCATACTGAATACTGACCCTCATTAATACTGAATACTGACCCCCGTCACACTGACTCCCGTCATACTGACCCCCAGTCACACTGAATACTGACCCTCATTAATACTGAATACTGACCCCCCCCCCAGTCATACTGACCCCCCCACCCTGTCATACTGAATACTGACCCTCATTAATACTGAATACTGACCCCCGTCACACTGACTCCCATCATACTGACCCCCGTCACACTGACTCCCATCATACTGACCCCCAGTCACACTGAATACTGACCCTCATTAATACTGAATACTGACCCCCCCCAGTCATACTGACCCACCCACCGTGTCATACTGAATACTGACCCCCATTCACACTGAATACTGACCCCCCCCCAGTCATACTGACCCACCCACCCTGTCATACTGAATACTGACCCCCAGTCACACTGACTCCCATCATACTGACCCCCAGTCACACTGAATACTGACCCTCATTAATACTGAATACTGACTCCCCCGTCACACTGACTCCCATCATACTGACCCCCAGTCACACTGAATACTGACCCTCATTAATACTGAATACTGACCCCCCATCACACTGACTCCCATCATACTGACCCCCAGTCACACTGAATACTGACCCTCATTAAAACTGAATACTGACCCCCGTCACACTGACTCCCATCATACTGACCCCCAGTCACACTGAATACTGACCCTCATTAATACTGAATACTGACCCCCCCCCCGTCACACTGACTCCCATCATACTGACCCCCAGTCACACTGAATATTGACTCTCCGTCACACTGACCACAGTCATACTGACCCGATTCACACTGAATACTGACCCTATTTATAATGACCCCCATTCATACTGAATACTGACCCCGTCATACTGAATACTGACCCCATTCACACTGACCTTCATTCATACTGAATACTGACCCCCCCCCCCCCCCCCCCGTCACACTGACCCCCAGTCATACTTAATACTGACCCCCGTCACACTGAATACTGACCCCCCCCCATCACACTGACCAGTCATACTGACCCCCCCACAATCGTATTGACCCCCATTCACACTGAATACTGACTCCCCGTCACACTGACCCGATTCACACTGAATACTGACCCCTATTCATAATGACCCCCATTCATACTGAATGCTGACCCCAGTCATACTGACCCCCATCCACATTGAATACTGTGTGTGTGTGTGTGTGTGTGTGTGTGTGTGCAGTCTGCTACAGGTGTGTATCTGTGTGCGCTGCCGAGTCCAGGAGGAATTCAGATCGCAGGAAAAACTCCGAGCGACGTTTCATATGAACAACACATTACAAACATGCAGAAGAAAATCAACGACACCATCACCAAGAACAAAGAACTCTACGAGATCAACCCACCGGTAACACACACACTGACACACACTCACACACACTGACACACACACACTCACACTGACACTCACACACACACTGCCACTCACACACAACACTGACACCATCACCAAGAACAAAGAACTCTACGAGATTAACCCACCGGTAAACACACACACACACACACACACACACACTCACACACACTGACACACACACACACACACACACTGACACCATCACCAAGAACAAAGAACTCTACGAGATTAACCCACCGGTAACACACTCACACACAAACACACACAAAACACTAACACACACACACAACACTGACACACACACTCACACACACACACAAAACACTGACACGCACACACTCACACAAACACACACAAAACACTGACACACACACTCACACACACACACACTCACACACAAACACACACAAAACACTGACACACACAAACACAACACTGACACACACACACTGACACACACACTCACACACACACACAAAACACTGACACGCACACACTCACACACAAACACACACAAAACACTGACACACAAAAAACACTGACACACACACTCACACACAAACACACACAAAACACTGACACACACAAACACACACAAAACACTGACACACACTCACACACAAACACACACAAAACACTGACACACAAACACACACAAAACACTGACACACACACTCACACACAAACACACACAAAACACTGACACACACACTCACACACAAACACACACAAAACACTGACACACACACTCACACACAAACACACACAAACCACTGACACACATACACACACACAAAACATTGACACACACACACACACACACACAAACAAAACACTGACACTCACACACACATGCAAACACACACACTCACACACACACAAAACACTGACACTCTCTCACACACACACACACAACACTGACACACACACACAGAACACTGACACTCACACACACACACGCTGCCACTCACACGCAACACTGACACCATCACCAAGAACAAAGAACTCTACGAGATCAACCCACCGGTAACACACACACACACACACACACACACTGACACTCGTGTTTATATAGAACATGTGTGTTGTAATATAAGAATGTGCAGGAGGATGGAACTCGGACCTCACGTTGGTTTTCCACATAGTTAATCCGTTGTTCTGTTTTGTGGTTCTGTTTTAGGACTCACCTGTTTGATTGCCCCTCTCTGTTTCGTGGTTCTGTGGTTCTGATTGCCCCTCTCTGTTTCGTGGTTCTGATTGCCCCTCTGTTTGTTGATTAAATGCAGGAGGTGGTGGAGGAGGTGGTGGGCTCGCCGATCCCTGAAACACGGCAGCGCTCGCGCTTCTTCCGCTCTCATTCTGAGAGTTCAGACGAGGTGTTGGAGTTGGACCTGTCTCACGGGAAGAAGGACGCTTTTGTTTTAGAGGTATGACCATAAATGGATGGATGGAAGCATGGGCGAGTGGTTGGATGGATGGACCGGCTGGTGGATGGATTGATGGACCGGCTGGTGGATGGAAGCATGGGCGAGTGGTTGGATGGATGGATGGATGGATGGATGGATGGAAGCATGGGCGAGTGGTTGGATTGATGGACCGGCTGGTGGATGGATTGATGGACCGGCTGGTGGATGGAAGCATGGGCGAGTGGTTGGATGGATGGATGGATGGATGGATGGATGGAAGCATGGGCGAGTGGTTGGATTGATGGACCGGCTGGTGGATGGAAGCATGGGCGAGTGGTTGGATGGATGGACCGGCTGGTGGATGGATGGACTGAGAGAGTTGTGGAGTAATGGATGGGTTGATGGATGGATGGATGGAGAGAATGGGTAGAGTAATAGACATAATACATGGATGGATGGATGGATGCGTGGGGGTGGTGGATGGATGTAGTCATAAATGGATGTGTGAATGGCTTGATAAATGGGTGTTTAGCTAAAGATATACATGTGGATGGAGGTGTGGCTGACCGTTGGAGGTATAGCTGAACAGGTACGGATGGAGGTGTAGCTGAAGAGATGGGAGATGGAGGTGTAGATGGAGGGATGGAGGTGTAGATGATGGAGTAAATAAACTAACTGTAGCTTTGTTCTTCAGATCGATGATACAGATGCTTTTGAAGACATTCATTCCCTCCTCACTGATGCTCCAACTCCTTCAGGTAACACTCCACCTCCTCCTCCACCTCCATCTCCTCCTCCTCCATCTCCTCCTCCTCCTCCGCCTTACGGTTCACCTCCTCTCTTCAGTGCTCTTTATTTTGGCGTCATGCTCAGGTTCTCCTTTCTCCCGTAGGGTTCTATAGCTGCAATACCGAGGTCATGCCTGGGATTCAGAACTGGACGTCGGGTTTACAGGTAATGGACGTGTGTGGAGCGCGTGGTGGTGCGGCGCTCAGCGATGGGCGTCTGCTGGTTTCTCTGGGGGTTCCAGTCAGCATGATGGGGAACATGTTCCACATGTTTATTTATTTATTTATATAGTGCTCCCCAACAGTGCAGTCGCAATGGGGGGGTCAGTATTCAGTGTGACTGGGGGTCAGTATTTAATGTAACTGGGGGTCAGTATGAATGAATACTGACCCCCAATCGCACTGACCCTCATTCACACTGAATACTGACCCCCATTCATACTGAATACTGACCCTCATTCATACTGACCCCCAGTCACATTAAATACTGACCCTCATTCATACTGACCCCCAGTCACACTGAATACTGACCCCCAATCACACTGACCCTCATTCACACTGAATACTGACCCCCATTCATACTGAATACTGACCCTCAGTGTGACTGGGGGTCAGTATGAATGAGGGTCAGTACTCAGTGTGACGGGGGGTCAGTATGAATGAGGGTCAGTATTCAGTGTGACGGGGGGTCAGTATTCAGTGTGAATGAGGGTCAGTATGAATGAGGGTCAGTACTCAGTGTGACGGGGGTCAGTATGAATGAGGGTCAGTATGAATGAGGGTCAGTATTCAGTGTGACGGGGGGTCAGTATGAATGAGGGTCAGTATTCAGTGTGACGGGGGTCAGTATGAATGAGGGTCAGTATTCAGTGTGACGGGGGTCAGTATGAATGAGGGTCAGTATTCACTGTGAATGAGGGTCAGTGTGACTGGGGGTCAGTATTCAATGTGAATGAGGGTCTGTGGTATTGGGGTCAGTATTCTGTATGAATGAGGGTCAGTATTCAGTGTGAATGAGGGTCAGTGTGACTGGGGGTCAGTATTCAGCGTGAATGAGGGTCAGTGTGATTTGGGGGTCAGTATTCAGTGTGAATTAGGGTCAGTGTGATTGGGGTCAGAATTCAGTGTGATGGGGGTCAGTATGAATGAGGGTCAGTATTCAGTGTGACGGGGGGTCAGTATAAATGAGGGTCAGTATTCAGTGTGAATGAGGGTCAGTATGAATAAGGGTCAGTATTCAGTGTGACGGGGGTCAGTATAAATTAGGGTCAGTATTCAGTGTGACGGGGGGTCAGTATGAATGAGGGTCACTATTCAGTGTGAATGAGGGTCAGTATTCAGTGTGACGGGGGGTCAGTATAAATGAGGGTCAGTATTCAGTGTGAATGAGGGTCAGTGTGATTGGGGTCAGTATTCAGTGTGACGGGGGGTCAGTATGAATGAGGGTCAGTATTCAGTGTGACGGGGGGTCAGTATGAATGAGGGTCAGTTTTCAGTGTGAATGAGGGTCAGTATGAATGAGGGTCAGTATTCAGTGTGATGGGGGGGTCAGTATTCAGTGTGAATTATGGTCAGTGTGACTGGGGGTTAGTATTCAGGGTGAATGAGGGTCAGTGTGATTGGGGTCAGAATTCAGTGTGACGGGGTCAGTATGAATGAGGGTCAGTATTCAGTGTGACGGGGGGTCAGTATTCAGTGTGACGGGGGTCAGTATTCGGTGTAACGGGGGTCAGTATTCGGTGTGACGGGGGGCCAGTATTCAGTGTGACGGGGAGGGGTCAGTGTGAATGGGGTCAAGCAGGTGCGGTCCTAGTGCAGCCCCTTGTGGAACACCACAGTAACGCCCACCATGTGGAACCTGTAGGATGTTCGGTGTGATGGAATACTTTGCGTGGCTGTCTGAACGCTTCCTCTCTCGCACCCGCAGATGTTCACCTCCGTCAGGGTCTTTCGGCTCAGCAGCATCAATCTGACCAATCAGGGCCTGAATAAGATTTTTAACGACCTCTGTGAGAACCTGCTGAAGGTGAGAAGTCCGTGCATTTGATGGAACCGTGTACGCTGAGCGAGGGGCGAGGGGCGAACTGAGGACCTTGTGTTTGTTCCGCAGAGTCTTTATTTTAAACTGCGCTCCATGGTGCCCTGCTGCCTCTGTCACGTCAACTTCACCGTCGCCGTTCCGGAGGATGAGCTCATACAGGTCAGAACAAGTGTGTGTGTGTGTGTGTGTGTGTGTGTGTGTGTGTGTGTGTGTGTGTGTGTGTGTGTGTGTGTGTGTGTGTGTGTGTGTGTGTGTGTGTGCGCCCACGGTTGCCATGACGACTATAAACCCCACAAACAAGGGTTGTCACAACTACAATAATCCATCCATTATCTTCCGCTTTATCCTCTATTAGGGTCACGGGGGGGGTTCCCCATGCCCATCCAGGGGAGAACGTTTCGGGCGCTGGGCAGATACACCCAGGACAGGGCGCCAATCAATCACACAAACACACTCTATATGGGGCAATTTGGAGAACACAATTGACCTTGACCCACGTTTTTCGACTGTGGGAGGAAACTGGAGAACCCGCAGGAAACCCACGCAGACACGGGGAGAACATGGAAACTCTACCCAGATGGGGATTTGAACCGGGAATCCCTAGCGCTGAGAGGAGAACATGCTAAACCACTAGGCCACCGTGCCGACCTAACTACAATAATTATTTCTATCAATAAATAGGTCAACATTAAAATACTGTCTTTGAACAATGGTTGCCACAACTACTATAATCCTAGACGACAATAAGGTCCATAAACTATGGTTGCCACGACTACTGTAATCCCACAAACAACGATTCTCACAACTACAATATTCATTCATTCATCCATTATTATCCATTATTTTATCCTCTACTAGGGTCGCGGGGAGGTTCCCCATGTCCATCAAGGGGAGAACGTCTCGGGCGCTGGGCAGATAGACCCAGGACAGGACGCCAATCTATCACTGGGCACACACTCACTCGCACAAACACACTCTATATGGGGCAATTTGGAGAACTCAATTGACTTGATCCATGTTTTTGAACTGTGGGAGGAAACCGGAGAACCTGGAGGAAACCCACGGGGACACGGGGAGAACATGGAAACTCCACCCAGATGGGGATTCGAACCGGGAATCCCTAGTGCTGAGAGGAGAACACGCTAAACCACTAGGCCACCGTGCCACACTAACTACAAGAATTCTTTCGATTAATTAATAGATGAACATTAAAATACTGACATTGAACAATTATTGCCACAACTACTATAATCCTAGACGACTAAAAAAAGCCCATAAACTATGGTTGCCACAACTACTGTAATCCCACAAACAACGGTTGTCACAACTACAAAAACTATAACCCCTTCATAAAAAAACGGTTGCCCAACTACTGTAATCCCTCAAAAAGAACAGATGCATGACTACTATATTCCTTCATTAACAACGGTTGCCACAACTACTATAATCCCTCATAAACAATGTCTTATGAACAAGGATTACCTCAGCTATGATAATCTCTCATAAACGACAGTTGCCACAACTACTAGAATCCCTCAACCACTATAATCCCTTATGAACCAAGGGTTGCTTCACATACTATAATACCTCATAAAAAACTGTTGCCACAACTAATATAAGCCCTCATAAACAATGGTTACCACGACTACTATAATCCCCTTATAGAAAAATGGTTGCCACAACTACTATAATCCCTCAAAAAGAACAGATGCATGACTACCCTTGTTAGGTTCCAAATCCCGAGCCGACCAAACAGCTGCGGTCCCGATGCCAAATGAAAAGCTGACCCTGTTGTCAGCTATCAGTCAGGAAACACGCTGACTGCAAATGATGCTTCTGAACCTGATGCCGGAGCCCTCTGTGTGCCGAAGTGCAAACGTTTGGGAAGAAAAGACAACCACGCGAGTGTTGATCATCAATGCTTCGATTTATTAGGATTCACAGCTCGTTTATATAGGTAGATGGAAACGAACAAAACACAAAACAAAGACAGTCTTCCCACAGACTGCTAACCAGGTGCATGTGAAAGAACCACAGTTAGTCAATACAACCCATGTCCCAACCGTGTGAAGCTTGAGCCCAATCATTTTCCACAGGACAGTAACTAGCAAACATGTATTCCTCAGCCAGAAGCCAAGGTCAGTTAGGCCTTTCACCAGAGAAAGAGAGGCCTTCTAAGGGTCATTAGATCAACATAATGTATTATAGTAAATGGTTCAATGATATGAATGAAATGCATTTGAATGATTAAGAATAATATAAACATAAACTTTTAAGCATATGACCTCAATCTCTAATATATCAAATAAATTACTCTCCATTATACATTACAACCTTACAGTCCCCCCTTTGATCACAAAGTGATCACTTGAAAAGATGTGCAGGAGGAGTGATCTCAGGGTCTGGTCTTCTTGCAACATACATCACGGGTCTCAGGAGGTTGGAGGTTCAGAGGGAAGCAGGTTGGTCATATGGGTGTGGATACATTGGCAGTAGCATGTTCCAAAACAAAAGAGGAGTACCATATTGAATAAAATAGGAAGGGCCTACATAGTGTGAAAGCCACCTGAAAAGGGTCCACCAGAGTTCCCAGGATCTCTCCTCATGATCATCCTGTAACAAATTTTCAGCAATATTATGCATCACCTCTAAAGCTTTGGTAATATTTCCTATTCCTGGCACATAGGTAAAACATTGTTTAACATCTAAAACCATATGATTTTGAATAGTGGTTAAACGCAGAGCAGTAAGTTTTTCTCAAATAGCCTCAATAGCATTTATACTTTAATTTGTAAAAAGATTCTAGATGATAATGAGTAACTTTAACACACTTATACAAATTACATACACCAGTAGAAGGAAATCATTTCCACAGATTTCAAAAAACCATTGCTGTCTGGTGGTCACTCTATGTTGTTTACACCTCGGGTATAAATTAGCAATTTTTACTAACAAATTACCGTACATTACCGTTAATGCCGTTTGATGTGTGTATATGAGGTAATTTTGAGCTTTTAAATGTGATCACTATGAGTGGCGATTTACATAAGGAATTTGTCCCAATTGGTGGTCGGCCCAAGTCGTAAGCACAGATAAAGACCAAAAGACAGACAAGTGTGATGGGTCCCATGTTTGGCTACTTAAAAAGGACAGAAATAACACAAAGATGTAAGGATAACAATAATCCAATACCATACAAAAATCAATAATCATGCAATAAAAAAACGATAATAGGTTTATGGTAAGATGGTATTTGTCTTTGCCAGTATTCATTGTGGCACGAGGGTATGGGCAACATCCAGGGGGAAGATTGTGTGACTGAAGAGATGGAGGGATGAAGTGCATAAGGGTTGAGGCTTGTGAGTGTAGGTGTAGGGGTAAAGGATACCCCCCCCCTTGGGTCGTGGACTATTTTTAAAACAGTATATAATTGGAATGGCATATAATTAAATTTATAGGGTCGGCTTATGCTTCTGTTGCTACAGACACCATTAGAAGAGCAACATCTAGACTGTTGAGTAACTTTAGAGTAAATTGTTGAGTAAATTTACAAACAAAAACAAAGAATAAAAAATCTAATAAAATTTGTGTGAAACCTTAAGCTAATTAGAACGGGTTAAGCCCCCCACTATGTGAGGGTCGGACTATACCGCTCTCTTCCACCCCCCTTGGTGGGTAAAAATAACAAACCGAGTCTAATATAGTATTAAAATAATGTTTATAATATATAAAAAATAGATATTGTGACATTATCTTGCTTTTGTTTTTTTGTCACCCCTTTAAGTTGATGTGCAGAAGTGGCTGGTGTCACCAACTCTGATGGTTAAGGAATGCACTTGCAGTCGCAGGCGGCCCCACATTGCTCGAAATAATTATCAATATACATCAGTGGTCCTCCATTTTCGTGAAATACTGTGAAAGTGAAAATAGACAAGTAGTTATTATTTGGACTGGTCCACACTGCTATGTCAGCGCCATCCTCTAGAACCTGCAAATCGACTTGTTTGATTAGTGCGGTTAATCATAACATCAAACAGACTCTGAAAAATAACTTTTTAATTCAAATCCCACAACATAGGTTTAATACACGTGTTTCTTTTGTTAAATGTGGAGTCTGTTGAGGCCACATTCGGTGCACAGCCTGGAGAAAGTAAAACTCTTATCAGTTAGTTAATAAAAAACATGCATGAATGTACAACTCACTGCTGCAAAGAAAAGTTATAACTTTAATCATTATGTATTATTATTGTCTCTGCAAACTTTTTCTCGTGCTCCTGTGGAGAAAATACAAATATAATTTATAAGTCCTTGTCCTCATTATGTATTGTCAGTCAGGTCAGGTCAAGTTAGTTACCAGTTAAATATTCCTGGGGTACCCCTTGATTCATTAAATGAAAAATTAAAGTGATGCACCACATAGTTTTTTCATATTTAAAGTAAATGAAACATTTCGCTCTGTTCATTCATTGCTTCAGTAGATTATTACCATGAATTCAAAACTATTTTTAAGGCAGCTGCTAATTGATAAAGACACACCATACCAATTCCAAAAGCTTTTACTACTCTAACCTGTTAAACAACCACAATCCAAACAGCAATTTGTTTACACAAAATCTCGCATACACATCTGTACTCTCAGACAGACACACACACACAATGTTAAAACAGAGATAAGAAGATGAAAACAGAACAGAAGAGTGCAGACAGAGCTCATGAGAAATGTCTCTCTATTACTATAGATTTATTAGTGTTTTAGCCTTAAATTACCTGTTCATTCAACTGTTAAGCAAATATTAAGCAAATATTAATTTGTAAGACAAATTTATTCATTACTTTATTTAATTAATTAATTTTATATTTTACCCTGTGTAGCTTGAATAAATTTAATTAATTTGTGCATCCTATAGTTTTACTTTAAAAATATTTTTTACATTTCAAATGACAGCAGTTCAGTCAGGCTTGGTTTGTGGTTTGGCTCACAGACATGGCAGACGTGGTGATCTGGACAGCTCTCTGGCCCTGAGATACTGACCATGACTTTCCAGCGTCGACATCCCCCCTGATCTGGGCAGGTCTGGGACCAACAGACCTATACCTGTCTTCGGGGGGCATGTCCTCTTTTCTCACTGGAAACTCAGTCTCCATCGGTTCATGACCTTTCAGAGCGTAGTTATAAATTCCAAGCCCTGATTTGTTAACCATTATTTAACACAATAAATGGAAGCAGTGTACATTTTGTCTTTCATACATTATATGGTTATGAACTTATTAATTAATTTACTTCTTAATTTATTATTGTATCATTTTATGTTACTTACTTACTTTTACCAAAACTTTTATTTTTATTATTTATATTTTCTTATTTGCTTGTGGTTATGATAGTTTTATTATTTCTCAGTTTTGTCATATTCACCTAGAATATAAGCTGGAAAAGTTCAAAATAGGAAAAATGGTGGAATGATTTTAGTACAAAACACATACACATTCATACCTCCGTCAGTACAAAGTTTAAACCAAAATATTTAAAATCATAAACCAAAATATGCCACAAAACACTACAACAAAGTTAATAGCGCAATTAATACAGCCTACTGCGTCCTTGTGTTCCGTCCGCATAACCAGATTCACCAAATGTAGCATGTCATCAGACTCATCATCTGTAATCACATGCTCAGAGCAAGTGGAGGAAAAGAAACAAAGATTAGACGGTGTTTGGCATGTTAGGAGATTATAGTCAAATTGTTAAAAATAAAATATAAGCCTAAAGACCATAAATATGTCACAGGATTTCTTAAAAAATCCTCCCCATCGTCTTATAAGACAAACACAGATACAAATAAAACACACCGTAACAGTACCAAAAACCAAGGCAATATATATTGGATCGGCACAGAGCAGTGGCTCCTATCAGTGGACAGGGTTGTATGGCTTCACCACCTGTGTAAGAACGGATCCCAGCCAGGAAACACACTGACTGTCAAGGTGCGTGGTCCCCATACCCATACGTATTATAACGTTAATATAACGTATAATTATAACGTAACCGCCACCTTTGTAAGACCTGGTCCCCACCAGGCCCCAGTCAGGAAACACACTGACCGTGAAAAGGTGCGTATCAGAAAATATTCTGAAAATAACACCACCTGTGAAAGACCTAGTCCCAGCCAGGAAACACACTGGCTGTGCTAATAGGTGCGTGTGCCCCTACTGTAATAACCCCCCTTTTAACAGCTTTAAAATAGCAATATAACGAGAAACGTGGTCCCTATACCCATAAAATATTAGGAATTTAGATGCCAAATAAAGGGATAAGACAGGAGTAAATGGAATAAACACTTACCCAAGCCTTATCCCGGACGAGCCCCCAGATTGTTAGGTTCCAAATCCCGAGCCGACCAAACAGCTGCGGTCCCGATGCCAAATGAAAAGCTGACCCTGTTGTCAGCTATCAGTCAGGAAACACGCTGACTGCAAATGATGCTTCTGAACCTGATGCCGGAGCCCTCTGTGTGCCGAAGTGCAAACGTTTGGGAAGAAAAGACAACCACGCGAGTGTTGATCATCAATGCTTCGATTTATTAGGATTCACAGCTCGTTTATATAGGTAGATGGAAACGAACAAAACACAAAACAAAGACAGTCTTCCCACAGACTGCTAACCAGGTGCATGTGAAAGAACCACAGTTAGTCAATACAACCCATGTCCCAACCGTGTGAAGCTTGAGCCCAATCATTTTCCACAGGACAGTAACTAGCAAACATGTATTCCTCAGCCAGAAGCCAAGGTCAGTTAGGCCTTTCACCAGAGAAAGAGAGGCCTTCTAAGGGTCATTAGATCAACATAATGTATTATAGTAAATGGTTCAATGATATGAATGAAATGCATTTGAATGATTAAGAATAATATAAACATAAACTTTTAAGCATATGACCTCAATCTCTAATATATCAAATAAATTACTCTCCATTATACATTACAACCTTACAACCCTAATCCCTCATTAACAACCGCTATAATGTCTTATGAACAAGGATTACCTCAGCTATGATAATCTCTCATAAACAAAGAGTTGCCTCAAATACTATAATCCCTCATAAAAAAACAGTTGCCACAACTAATATAAGCCTTCACAAATAATGGTTGCCATGACTTCTATAATCGCACAGGCATCGGTTGCCATGACAACTACAACCCCACAAACAATGTGTGTTGTTGTTCTGATGTGTAGCTTGTGATACCGTCGGGCGGTAACATGAACACGGGGTTCTGTGTGTTCCAGGTTGCCGTGACGGCGGTGGCCATGAGTTTCGATAAAGAACAGTTTCTGGAAAACGGCAAACAGAGTGAAGAGAAGACGCTGATCAGAAGTGAGACATCATGATTGTAACAGTGTCAATGACATCACAACTTCATGATGATTGTATCCGTGTCAGTGTCCTCCCCTGTCTTCGCCTTCCCCGAGTCGTCCTCCCTTTTGTTATCACCTCCCCGAGTTGTCCCACCCCTTGTCATCGCCTTCTCTGAGTTGTCCCACCCCCTGTCATCACCTCCTCCGAGTTGTCCCACTCCCTGTCGTCACCTTCTCTGAATTGTCCCCCCTGTCTTCTCCTTCCCCGAGTCGACCTCCCCTCTGTCATCACCTCCTCCGAATTGTTCCCCCCCTGTCGTCACCTCCTCTGAGTTGTCCCCCCTGTCTTCTCCTTCCCCGAGTCGACCTCCCCTCTGTCATCACTTCCTCCGAGTTGTCCCATCCCTTTGTCGTCACCTTCCCCGAGTTGTCCCACTCTATGTTGTCACCTCCTCTGTTTTGCCCCCCCCCCCCCCCACGTCATGTCACGAGTTGTCCTCCCCTCTGTCGCACCTCCTCCGATTTGTCCCCCCCCCCCCACGTCATGTCACGAGTTGTCCTCCCCTCTGTCGCACCTCCTCCGATTTGTCCCCCCCCCTTCATCGTCACCTCCTCCAATGTTTTCCCACCTTCTGTCTTCACCTCCCCCGAGTTGTCCTCCCCTCTGTCATCTCCTACTCTGAGTTGTCCCCGCGGTCATTGTCTCCTCCTGACCTGTTCTCCCCTGCCGTCATCTCCTCCTGAATCGTCCTCCCTCCGTCGTCTCCTCCCCCCTCTGTCTCCTTCCTCTGGGTCGTGTCCTCTCCTGAGTCGTTCTTCCCTCTGTCTTCTCCCCGAATTGCCCCACCCTCTGTCTCCTCCCTTCTGTCGAGTCCCTGACACCAATCACCAAACACACTTGGCATGCTAGTCTGATTTCCCGTCAATTAGACCTCTTTAGCGTCCTTAACCCTGCACCTTCTTCCCAGCCATTACAGAAAACGACGAGCAGCTTCAGTTCCCTTTAGAACTCCCTGCCGAATCCTCCTCCAACCCCCTCATCTCCGCCAAAGGTAATCCTTCACCTCCTGATTTACCCCATGCCCTCAGTAGACCCCTCTCTAATTTGTAGCTCAGCCTATTTAAGGTCCTAACCCGACTCCCCGGTCCGATTCTTTCAGGTTTGTCCGAGGTTTCGGGTTCGAGCGCTCGAGGTGAGTCCAGGTTCCTTTCTTTGGCTTGGGTTTTTGTTTTTTAGGGTGGCGGGGTGGTTTTTCTGCCTCATTTATTTTACCTTTGGTGTTCCTCTTTTTTTGTTCTTTCTCTTCTCTGTGTTGTCCCTCTGTCGTGTTGGCGGCTGGCATGCGCCTACCTGTGTTCGTACGTGTGTGTGTGTTCGTACGTGTGTGTGTGTGCGCCATACGTGTTTGTGCGTGTGCACAGCCCCCTCAGTCGATCACAGTTCCTTCACAGACAGATGCAGCTCCTGGATAGAACAGCTTAGACTGAAAGCCCACACCATACGACGCGGCTCGATTAAAACAAGTAGGCATTCCATACACTCAACACACATTCCGACCGAGAACCTTACTATCTGTTGACCGGCGACCTGGTACCGTTTGTCCGTCACCGTTTCACTGCTCTGTCATTTACTGTGTGTCCTGAGGAGAACAGTTGCCCGTCGGTAGACCGCGAACTGATCTGATTCCGTGGTAAGCCATCACCGTGGGTACCATGTTCTGAATCTTTGGCTGTGTGTAAATGTTTATCGTAGTGATCTACTAGATCCTCAGCTATGTGGACAAGTCATGTGGACAAAAGTATCAGGACTCGAGTCATTCCCTTGGACGGGTCCTTTGCCGAGTCGTTCCCCTTTGATGGGTCATTTGCCAAGGCATTCCCCCATGACTGTAAGTCAGACTGCCCCCATGACTGTCAGACTGTCCTCGTGACCATCCTCATGACTGTCAGACTGTCCCCATGACTGACCCTGTGACGGGTCCTTTGCTGAGACGTTCCCCTTTCGACGGGTCCTTCGCTGAGTCGTTCCCCTTTCGACGGGTCCTTCGCAGAGACGTTCCCCTTCGGCGGGTCCTTCGCCGAGACGTTCCCCTTTCAACGGGTCCTTTGCCGAGTCGTTCCCCTTCGGCGGGTCCTTTGCCGAGACGTTCCCCTTCGGCGGGTCCTTTGCCGAGACGTTCCCCCTTCGACGGGTCCTCTGCCGAGTCGTTCCCCTTTTGGCGGGTCCTTCGCCGAGTCATTTCAGTTTCGACGGGTCCGTTGCCGAGTCGTTCCCCTTTTGACGGGTCCTCTGCCGAGTCGTTCCCCTTTCGACGGGTCCTCTGCCGAGTCGTTCCCCTTTCGACGGGTCCGTTGCCGAGTCGTTCCCCTTTCGACGGGTCCTCTGCCGAGTCGTTCCCCTTTCGACGGGTCCTCTGCCGAGTCGTTCAAGTTTTCGACGGGTCCGTTGCCGAGTCGCTCAGCTTTCGACGGGTCCGTTGCCGAATCGTTCAGCTTTCGGCGGGTACGTTGCCGAGTCGTTCAACTTTCGACGGGTCCGTTGCCGAGTCGTTCAGCTTTCGACGGGTCCGTTGCCGAGTCGTTCCGCTTTCGACGGGTCCGTTGCCGAGTCGTTCCGCTTTCGACGGGTCCGTTGCCGAGTCGTTCCGCTTTCGACGGGTCCGTTGCCGAGTCGTTCCGCTTTCGACGGGTCCGTTGCCGAGTCGTTCCGCTTTCGACGGGTCCGTTGCCGAGACGTGCCCCTTTCGACGGGTCCGTTGCCGAGACGTGCCCCTTTCGACGGATCCGTTGCCGAGTCGTGCGTCCCAATACTTTTGTCCATATGATCTGTATTTTTTTTTTTATTTGGAAGCTCAGTTGTTGTGTAGATATACAGCATCAGGGCTGACATGCAGACTCACACACAAAAGAACTTGAACTTGGAACCTTCTTGCGTCCCGTGGGACGAGTTTCATTTTGTGCCTTTTTAGTGCCGTATTAAAAATGTTGCTGGAACACTGAGGTCATCAGTAGTGCTGTGGGACATTTACATTTAGACGCCCACACGCACTAGCTAACTGTCCGCTCGCTGGCTCTGTCCTGTGTCAGTCCCCTCATACCCCATGGCCCCGGCCAGAAGGGGGGTGCCGCTTTTTTTTTTCCGTTTCTTTTCAGAACAATGTCCCGTGTCTTCCCTTCCTGCTCCCTCTCCCATTTCTTCTTCTCCCTCTCACTCCAACTCTCAGTGTCCTCTCTGGAGAAGACGAGTCCGCTGCCGGAAGGCCGATGGACACATGATATGTGGTCGGCTGGCTTCACTGGCCTTTGAGTGAGCAGTTGATTTTTAATGTCCTTGTTGATTGGTAGCTTTCTGGGATAGATGTCTGATCGGAATCGGACACCATGGAGTGGGAAACCGTCCCCGTGACCATCACTGTGACTGTATGTCAGACCGTCCCTGTGACTCTCCCCATTGACAGTCCGTCACTGTCCATCAAACTGTCTGTCCCCATGATGATCAGTCAGATTGTCCCCGTAGTGGTCAATCAGACTGACCCTGTCACAGTCACCGGGACAGTCACAGGGACTTTCACAGGGATGGTCTGATTGACAGTCATAGGGACTGTCAGAGGGACGGTCATGAGGACCGTCACAGGGAAGGTCTGATTGACAGTCCCCATGACTGTCAGACTGTACTTATGACCGTCAATCAGACTGTCCTCGTGACCGTCCCTCTGACAGTCCTCATGACTGTCAATCAGACTGACCCTGTGACTGTACGTCAGACCATCCCTTTAACTCTCCCTATTGTCCATCAGACTCTCCATTAAACTGTGTGTCTGTCCCCATGATGGTCAATTAGACTGACCCTGTCACAGTCAAGGGGATGGTCACGGGCAAGGTCTGATTGACAGTCAGACTCTACCCATGACTGTCAATCAGATTGTCCTTGTGACCATCCCTCTGACAGTCCTCATGACGGTCAGACTGTCCCCATGACTGTCACTCAGACTGACCCCATGACTATCCATCTGATCGTTCCTGTGATGACCATCCCTGTGACAGTCTGTAAGTCTGACTGTCCCCATGACTGTCAATCAGGACTCTCAATCAGACTGTTCCCTTGACCTTCAGTGTCCATGCGTCTTCGTTTCAGGAGGGAGGCGTGAGCGGCTTCCTGCACTCGTTCATAGCCGAGGTATTCGCCATGGTACGCGCTCATGTAGCGGCTCTTGGTGGAAACGCCGTCGTCTCCTACAACATGAAGGAGTGTGTGTTCATGGAGAATCCTAACAAGAATCAGGTGTGTGTGTGTATATAAACCAGTGCTTCTCAAATAGTGGGGCGCCCCCCCCTGGGGGGGTGCAGTGCGGTGCCTGGGGGGGCGCATAACAAGATATCACAGAGCAAGTGATATTAAGTGTACTGAACAAACCCTCAGAGACAACATGGAGAAATATTAACAGAGATGAGGAGAGAGACGAAGATAACGAGAGCAACTAAAGTCAACTGAAAAATAAATGTCGACGCGAATGTAGCGCCTGGCTTCACGGTAACGAAGGTGGGAGACGAAGAAAGACCGGTGTGTCTTTTGTGTCTTTAACATTGGCAGCGGACAGCATGAAGCCAAATAGATGAAGGCGTCACTTAATGATATTACACCCCAATCACGCTGATAACCGCTCAAGTTTTTTAATCGTAGACGTGACGCATAGAGCCAGCAAATATTAACGCTTTATGAAAGCTACTTCAGAAAAGCTGTGCTGCAAAACAGATGCGTTCTGACTTCCTCCAAAAAAAAAAAAAAAAAAAACCAGCACAAATTGTTGTATTCATTTTAGTTTTGTAGGTTAAAGTGTTAATAAATTGTGCTCCTGAATGAATGTTGCTGATGAATTTGAATTTATTATTATTTCATTTTTGAGTATCAAATGCCAGTCAGTTCAAAAATGTTTCTAGTTTAAATAAGGATTTCATTTGTTTCTGTTACAAACTAAAAAAACAAAGTTAATATAATGATTCTTTGTTCCAAGTTGATCTATATTTCTTTCTTTTTTGTTTTCTTTATTGTTAATAAGGAGACATTGTTATAAAAGAGCTGTACTTATAACAAATTTATAGACAAATCATACTACAGTGGGCGTGTAAAAATACTTTTTCATCCCATTTTGTCATGTACGGGGCCCCCGTGCATGGGGGGGGGGGGGGGGGGGGGCGCAAAAAGTGTTCTTCTTCCTAGGGGGGGCTTAACAGAAAATAATTGAGAAGCACTGGTAGAAACCAATATAAAAAGCAGGTAGGTCATTATCTAACACGTCTCCATCCATCCCTCTAGGCTCAGTGCCTTATCAACGTGAGCGGCGACGCCGTCATCTTCGTTCGAGAGTCCGAACTGGAGGCCACGCCCCCACAGCATCACTCGGCCAACACACAAGAATCCTCTAGTGTGGAGGCCACGTGAGCAGAAGCGTCCACTGTCGCTCCACACCTAAACATCCCATCATTACAGGATTAGTTTATAGGCGGCGTCTGCGGCATCCAAACCAAACAGCAGACATTCACAGATCGAAGAACGTGGAACCGCCATGTGTCTTGCATCAGGTTCCAAAATGCCCAGCTCCTGTCAATGTTCCACGGCAGGTGTCCCTGAACGTTCCCTGGAAGCTGTAGGGGGGGTGGACATTCCCATCCCAGAGAACTTTTTTTTTTTTTTTTTTTCTTTTTAAAAAAGAACAATCATTGAGCTTAAACCAGAAGCCAAGTCCACGTCTGATCTCCTGATGTACTACTGATTACAACTCGACCGATGGAGGACCTTTACGCCAAATTCTAAATCTTATATTAATATATATCTAGTTTATTTTACCAAACGTTTATTATACAGTTGTATAAGATGACGTCACTTTCCAAAAAAAGCCCCGGAATATATCAGAGTTTAAGCAAATAAGAGTAAAATATATTTAAAAATACAAAATGGTGTATTCATGAGCATTTTAGAGCATGTGTGCGTGTATGGGGGCCTGCCATATAAACAGTGGGATGTCGCCCTCTAGTGGCCATTGATCTGTAATTAATGCCAGTTTCTCTGTAGTGTCCTGTCGATTTATCGGTCGAAGCCGACTACTGATTTTTTTTTTTTTTTTTTTCGATCGATGCTGGATGTTCGTCGCCGGACGTTTGTTTTGTTTAATTGTTCGTGTACAGATAACGTGCAACGCCATGTCGGTACCGCTGATGCCAAACTGCACAAAGACTTGAATGTACAGACTGCTACGGATTCTCATCCATCAGTGGGAGGAGTTACAGTGAACGTCCAGCTGAAATAAATTCTCTGTTAATCTGTGTTCCGTTGAGTTTGGAGAAAATCTGTGTTTGGACAGAAAAGATCTGTCCATCCATCCATTATCTTCCGCTTTATCCTCTATTAGGGTCGCGGGGGGGGGGTTCCCCATGCCCATCCAGGGGAGAACGTCTCGGGCGCTGAGCAGATACACCCATGACAGGACGCCAATCTATCACTGGGCACACACTCACTGACACACACACTCTATATGGGGCAATTTGGAGAACTCAATTGACGTGATCCATGTTTTTGGACTGTGGGAGGAAAGCGGAGAACCCGGAAGAAACCCACGCAGACACGGGGAGAACATGGAAACTCCACCCAGATGGGGATTCGAACCGGGAATCCCTAGTGCTGAGAGGAGAACATGCTAAACCACTAAGCCACCATGTCACCCATTTGTAAGTTGCTTTGGATAAAGGCGTCTGCTAAATTAATAAATGTAATGTAAATGTTAAAGTGGGTGTGGTAGGTCAGTGGTTCGGGTGTTGGGTTATCAATCTGAAGGTTGGGGGTTCAAATCCCAGGTCCACTGAAGTTACCAGTGTGGGTTCTTGAAGACCCTTAACCCTCATTGCTCCAGGGATGTTGTGATGAACCCTGTGCTCACCTTGTAAGTCGCTTTGGATAAAAGCGTCCAATAAATGACCAAATGTAAATATAATGTAGATAGGGCACGCCCTTTTTTTTGCTCCATTTCTTCTCCATGTTGGGCGGCACGGTGGCTTAGTGGTTAGCACGTTCTCCTCTCAGCGCTAGGGATTCCCAGTTCGAATCCCCATCTGGGTGGAGTTTCCATGTTCTCCCCGTGTCTGTGTGGGTTTCCTCCGGGTTCTCCGGTTTCCTCCCACAGTCCAAGAAACATGGATCAAGTCAATTGAATTCTCAAAATTGCCCCATATAGAGTGTGTGTGTGAGTGAGTGTGTGCCCAGTGATGGATTGGCGCCCTGTCCTGGGTCTATCTGCCCAGCGCCCGAGATGTTCTCCCCTGGATGGGCATGGGGAACCCCACCGCGACCCTAATAGAGGATAAAGCGAGAGATAATGAATGAATATTCTCCATGTTCTCAGTTCCATCTAAAGCTGGACTTTGAGGTCCTCCTGTAGTCATGACATTCTGACGTCCATCTGTTTATGGACTACAGTACGCGCTGTGTACTCAGGACCCCAATAGTACCACCACAGAGCAGGGATTATTTGGTCCTATCCCAGCAGTGACACTGAGGTGGAGAAATGAAAGCACTGCCGCACTAAAGCCCCCTCACCCCATCAGTGTCACTGCAGAACTGAGAAACAATCCACCACCCAAATGATACCTGTTCTGTGATGCTCCTGAGCAACAGAGAACCAACAGGGGACTAACAACAACAAAGAACACAGATGGACTACAGTCTGTAAATATAAAACTACAGAGTCCATCTATATGGTAAGAGGAGCCAATGAAGCAAGAAGGGGGCGTGGTTAAACTTTTGGTTCTGTATGTTGAAGTCATCCATCCATCCATTATCTTCCACTTTATCCTCTATTAGGGTCGGGGGGGTTCCTCATGCCCATCCAGGGGAGAACGTTTCGGACGCTGGGCAGATACACCCAGGACAGGAGGGCAATCTATCATTGGGCACACACACACTCTATATGGGGCAATTTGGAGAATTCAATTGACATTCATTCATTCATTCATTCATTATCTCCCGCTTTATCCTCTACTAGGGTCGCGGTGGGGTTCGCGGTGGGGTCACGTCTCGGGCGCTGGGCAGACAGACCCAGGACAGGGCGCCAATCTATCGCTGGGCACACACTCACTCACACACACACACTCTATATGGGGCAATTTAGAGAACTCAATGAACTTGATCCATGTTTTTGGACTGTGGGAGGAAATCGGAGAACCCAGAGGAAACCCACGCGGACACGGGGAGAACATGGAAACTCCACCCAGATTGGGATTCGAACCGGGAATCCCTAGTGCTGGGAGGAGAACATGCTAAACCACTAAGCCACCGTGCCGCCGCATGTCGTAGTCAAAGCTGTAAAAAGTTCTATCCAGGAGAAAAACAACAAAGCCCACCCACTCTAACAACTGATTGGCTGACTGACAGACCGTGGCAGAGAACAGGCCAATCAGAACCTTCTCTCGTTCCCAGACGCTATCAGGGAAAAAGAATATTTAGAAAGTTTTGCCCACTCGGTCACATTTAGCTAATTGCTTTTAATTAATTAATTAATTAATACTTTCTTGTGGATTTCGATTTTAATGAGCTCTTCTGTGTTTGGACTTGCTTGTCTGAACGTTGCTGAGCATGCGCAGTACCGTTTAATACCTGACTCCGCGGCGGTGTTGTGTATTTCACACCCGTTTTCGGCTCGTCCGTGACATGATTGGCTGGTTCGCGGAGGAAGCGTTCTAATAGGCGCGTTGTGCGATATCCGTCCAATCCGCGCAGAGGGCGGGATCTTTGCTTAGATCGGGTGGGTCGGGAAACCACAGGCGACGTGTGACGGTGTGTGTGAAGGTGTGTATGTGTGTGCGAAGATGTGTGTTTGTGTGTGTGTGTGAAAGTGTGTGTTTGTGTGTGTGATGGTGTTTGTGTGTGTGACGGTGTGTGTTTGTGTGTGTGATGGTGTTTGTGTGAAGTCGTGTTTGTGTGTGCGAAGATGTGTGTTTGTGTGTGTGTGTGAAAGTGTGTGTTTGTGTGTGTGATGGTGTTTGTGTGTGTGACGGTGTGTGTTTGTGTGTGTGATGGTGTTTGTGTGAAGGTGTGTATGTGTGTGCGAAGATGTGTGTTTGTGTGTGTGTGTGAAAGTGTGTGTTTGTGTGTGTGATGGTGTTTGTGTGTGTGACGGTGTGTGTTTGTGTGTGTGATGGTGTTTGTGTGAAGTCGTGTTTGTGTGTGTGTGAAGGTGTGTGTTTGTATGTATGACAGTGTGTTTGTGTGAAGTTGTGTTTGTGTGTGTGACAGTAGGAGTGTGTTTGTGTGTGATGGTGTGTTTGTGTGTGTGTGACGGTGTGTTTGTGTGTGTGTGAAGGTGTGTGTTTGTGTGTGTGTGAAGGTGTGTGTTTGTATGTGTGACTGTGTGTTTGTGTGAAGTTGTGTTTGTGTGTGTGACAGTAGGAGTGTGTGTGTGATGGTGTGTTTGTGTGTGTGTGACGGTGTGTTTGTGTGTGTGTGAAGGTGTGTGTTTGTATGTGTGACTGTGTGTGTGAAGGTGTGTGTTTGTATGTGTGACAGTGTGTGTGTGTGGGTGTTTGTGTGTGTGTGAAGGTGTGTGTTTGTGTGAAGTTGTGTTTGTGTGTGTGACAGTAGGTGTGTGTTTGTGTGTGTGTGAAGGTGTGTGTTTGTGTGTGTGATGGTGTTTGTGTGAAGGTGTGTTTGTGTGTGTGTGAAGGTGTGTGTTTGTATGTGTGACAGTGTTTGTGTGTGTGTGAAGGTGTGTGTGTGTGAAGGTGTGTGTTTGTATGTGTGACGGTGTGTTTGTGTGTGTGTGTGAAGGTGTGTGTTTGTATGTGTGACTGTGTGTTTGTGTGTGTGTGTGAAGGTGTGTGTTTGTATGTGTGACGGTGTGTTTGTGTGTGTGTGTGAAGGTGTGTGTTTGTTTGTGGGTGAAGCTGTGTGTTTGTATGTGTGTTTGTGTGAAGGTGTATGTTTGTATGTGTGACAGTGTGTGTGTGTTTGTGTGTGTGAAGCTGTGTCTTTGTATGTGTGACAGTGTGTGTTTGTGTGAAGGTGTGTTTGTGTGTGTGACAGTAGGTGTGTGTTTGTGTGTGACGGTGTGTTTGTTTGTGTTTGTGTGTGTGACAGTAGGTGTGTGTTTGTGTGTGATGGTGTGTTTGTTTGTGTGTGTGTGTGAAGTTGTGTTTGTGTGTGTGTGACAGTAGGTGTGTGTTTGTGTGTGACGGTGTGTTTGTTTGTGTGTGTGAAGCTGTGTCTTTGTATGTGTGACAGTGTGTGTTTGTGTGAAGGTGTGTTTGTGTGTGTGTGTGAAGTTGTGTTTGTGTGTGTGACAGTAGGTGTGTGTTTGTGTGTGACGGTGTGTTTGTTTGTGTTTGTGTGTGATGGTGTGTTTGTTTGTGTGTGACAGTAGGTGTGTGTTTGTGTGTGACGGTGTGTTTGTTTGTGTTTGTGTGTGAAGTTGTGTTTGTGTGTGTGTGACAGTAGGTGTGTGTTTGTGTGTGACGGTGTGTTTGTTTGTGTGTGTGTGTGTGTGTGTGAAGGTGTGTTTGTGTGTGTGTGAAGGTGTGTTTGTGTGTGTGTGAAGGTGTGTGTGTGTATGTGTGAAGGTGTGTTTGTGTGTGTGTGTGAAGGTGTGTGTCAGTGTTTGTGTGTGTGTGTGTGTGTATGTGTGTGTTTGCAGAACGTAACGGTTCTATTTGCTCCTGAATGAAGGACCCGGGGCGCTGCAGTGATGGACGGGGTGAGGGGACCGGTGCGGGGGTTCCTGTGGTGCCTGTCGGCTGTGTACATGTTCGCCTTCGCCTCTCTGTACGTCCAGATTCCAGGTGAGGAGGAGCTCGCGTTCCCAAAGTTCATCCCAAAAGGTTTGTGAGGTTATTTAAACCTCGGGAATGAGGTCAGCAGGTCGGAGGTTATATTTTATATCATCATCAGTCATGTCACTTCAACTCACCGTGGACTTTGTAGTTCCATCGTTACGGATTGTAGTCCATCTGTTGCTACATGCTTTATTAGGGTGACCATGTTTTGATTTGGGAAAACCAGGACATCTTGAAGCCGGGGGGGGGGGGGTAATCTATAGGGTAGTATTATCCATCCATTATCTTCTGCTTTATCCTCTATTAGGGTCGCGGTAGGGTTCCCCATGCCCATCCAGGGGAGAACGTCTCGGGCGCTGGGCACATACACTCAGGACAGGGCGCCAATCTATCGCTGGACACACTCTCTATATGGGGCAATTTGGAGAACTCAATTGACCTCGATCCATGTTTTTGGACTGTGGAAGGAAACCGGAGAACCCGGAGGAAACCCACGGAGACACGGCGAGAACATGGAAACGCCACCCAGATGGGGTGAGAGGAGAACATGCGCTGAGAGGAGAACATGCCAACCACTAAGCCATCGTGCTGCCCAGTATAGTATTATATATAGTAATTTTATTGAAATGTTTAAGTTAACGGGGCGGCACGGTGGCTTAGTGGTTTAGCACGTTCGCCTCTCAGCGCTAGGGATTCCCGGTTCGAATCCCCATCTGGGTGGAGTTTCCATGTTCTCCATTTGTTCTCCAAAACGTTCTCCATTTTTTTTCCATGCCTATTGGAAAAAAATAATGAACAAATGAACTAATTAACAATCAGCTATTGGAAAAAATATTCATTCATTCACCCATTATCTTCCGCTTTATCCTCTATTAGAGCCATGTTTTTGGACTGTGGGAGGAAACCCACGCGGACACGGGGAGAAAATGGAAACTCCACCCAGATGGGGATTTGAACCGGGAATCCCTAGTGCTGAGAGGAGAACATGCTAAACCACTAAGCCACCGTGCCGCCCCTTGGAAAAAATAAATGAACAAATTTCCTCACTTTTACAAAAAAAAAAAAAAAAAAAAAAACGGGACGGAATTGAAATACGGAATTGAGGTGTTGGGGTGATGGATGGGTGTAGAAGTGAGGTGATGGGGTGGGATGGGTGTAGAAGTGAGGTGATGGGGTGGGATGGGTGTAGAAGTGAGGTGATGGGGTGATGGATGGGTATAGAAGTGAGGTGATGGGGTGGGATGGGTGTAGAAGTGAGGTGATGGGGTGGGATGGGTGTAGAAGTGAGGTGATGGGGTGGGATGGGTGTAGATGTGTGGTGTTGGGGTGATGGATGGGTGTAGATGTGAGGTGTTGGGGTGGGATGGGGTAATGGATAAGTGTAGAATTGAGGTGTTGGGGTGGGATGGGGTGATGGATGGGTGTAGAAGTGAGGTGTTGGGGTGATGGATGGGTGTAGAATTGAGGTGTTGGGGTGATGGATGGGTGTAGAAGTGAGGTGTTGGGGTGGGATGGGGTGATGGATAAGTGTAGAATTGAGGTGTTGGGGTGGGATGGGGTGATGGATGGGTGTAGAAGTGAGGTGTTGGGGTGGGATGGGGTGATGGATGGGTGTAGAACTGAGGTGTTGGGGTGGTATAGGGTTTGGTGGGGTCGGGTGGTTGATGGGTGTAGTAGCGAGGTGTGGTGTGGGGTGATGGATGGGTGTAGAAGTGAGGTATTGAGGTGAAATGGAGTTGTGTGAGGTGGTGTGCTGGATGTCTGGTAGATGGGTGTGATGGGGTTTGGTGGGATGGGTGGAGTTTTTCGGAGTGTGATGGGGTTTGGTGGGATGGGTGGAGTTTTTCGGAGTGTGATGGGTGTGATGGGGTTTGGTGGGATGGGTGGAGTTTTTCGGAGTGTGATGGGTGTGATGGGGTTTGGTGGGATGGGTGGAGTTTTTCGGAGTGTGATGGGTGTGATGGGGTTTGGTGGGATGGATGGAGTTTTTCAGAGTGTGATGGGGTGGTGGATGTCTGGTAGATGGGTGTGATGGGGTTTGGTGGGATGGGTGGAGTTTTTCGGAGTGTGATGGGTGTGATGGGGTTTGGTGGGATGGGTGGAGTTTTTCGGAGTGTGATGGGGTTTGGTGGGATGGGTGGAGTTTTTCGGAGTGTGATGGGTGTGATGGGGGTTTGGTGGGATGGGTGGAGTTTTTCAGAGTGTGATGGGGTTTGGTGGGATGGGTGGGGTGGTGGATGTCTGGTAGATGGGTGTTATAGGGTTTGGTGGGATGGGTGGGGTTTTTCGGAGTGTGATGGGGTTTGGTGGGATGGGTGGGGTTTTTCGGAGTGTGATGGGGTTTGGTGGGATGGGTGGGGGTGGTGGATGTCTGGTAGATGGGTGTAGTAGCGAGGTGTATGTACTAAACCTTTGACCCCGTCCTCAGGTCTCTATGGTAACGAGGGCCTCCTTCCCACCCGGTGGATAATGCGGGTGAACGGTAAGAGTCTGCGGGAGCTGCTGACGGACTCCCCCACGCTGCTGTGGTTCGGCCCGCACCTCGGCCTCCACACCCAACACTGCATGGAGTTCCTGAGTCTGAGCGGAGCCGCGCTGAGCCTGGTTACCATGGCGATACCGACGCTGAGAGACTGCAGGGTCTTCCTGCTGCTGTGGGTTCTCTACATGTCGTTGTATCAGGTGCAGTGTTCATCACTACTCACGCCGTCTTTAAAGCCTCATTCATACTCCCTCTGCGTACGGAAATGTGTGTGTGCGCTTCATGTGATATAACAGTTACTGCCCACATACTTCCTGGCGTCAGCTCCGTCGATATGGTTGTTGAACACTACATCCATTAGAGGGCAGTTTAGAGTAAAACATGGCGACGGCGGAGGAACTTCTGATTTTGTACATACTGCAAAAACGACAAAAAAGGCAGCGTTCTAGAGGCGGTGGTCTGTGAGGCCACTGAACAGGTCGCGACATTTGGATGGAGAATTTTATTCACTTGTCCGCCCAATGAGGGAAATCGATGACGAACGTCATTTCCAATACTTTCGGACGTCTGCCAGGGCGATCGATAACTTGCTTTGCCGGGTTGCCCCGCACATCAGGCATGAGAACATCATATAAATGATTAAAACTGCGCACCAACTCGCACAACCGGTGCGAGGATAAAGCGGAGGATAACGGATGGATGAATTCAACTTTCATCAACGTTTTTGGACGTGGGAGGAAACCGGAGAACCCGGAGGAAACCCACGCAGACACGGGGAGAATCTGGAAACTCCACCCAGATTGGAATTCCATCCTGAAGCCCCAGCTCTGAGAGGAGAACATGCCAACCATTAAGCCACCGAGCTGCCCAAACAAGAAACAATACAATAAAACAATATAAGCGATCAAACATTTAAAAAAAATAATTAACGAAAAACGACACAAAAGGCAGCGTTCTAGACGGCGGTGGTCTGTGAGGCCACTGAACAGGTCGCCACATTTGGGTGGAGAATTTTATTCACTTGTCCGCCCAATGAGGGAAATCGATGACGAACATCATTTCCAATACTTTCGGACGTCTGCCAGGGCGTTCGATAACTTGCTTTGCCGGGTAGCCCCGCACATCAGGCATGAGAACATCATATAAATGATTAAAACTGCGCACCAACTCACACAACCGCTCTTCAAAAAGTTCCGCCATGTTTTTATTCTCCTTCGTGTACATATGGAAGTGGTCGCATCATGCACTGCCCCCACGGTTTCCAGTGGTATTGCTCCGTCCTGTCCGCATCTGCGAGCTTTCAGAAAACGTGCAAATTACGTACAAAATGAACTCAGAGTACGGACAAAAGGCTCCGTCCGTATCCGTTTCCGTATTTAACGTTGAGCGTAAATGAGCCTTAAGGGGGTCGTCCTAATGTGCACAGTGCACCGTTCCGATTAGGGGTGCAGAAAAAAATCGATTCTTCAAAGAATCGCGATCCGTAGTCCTGGCGATTCTGAAATCGATTCACAATGCCCAAGAATCATTCATTCTTTCATTATCTTCCGCTTTATCCTCTATTAGGGTCGCGGTGGGGTTCCCCATGCCCATCCAGGGGAGAACGTCTCGGGCGCTGGGCAGACACACCCAGGACAGGACGCCAATCTATTGCTGGGCACGCACTCACTCACACAGACACACTCTATATGGGGCAATTTTTGGAGAACTCAATTGGCTTGATCCATGTTTTTGGATTGTGGGAGGAAACCGGAGAACCCGGAGGAAACCCACGCGGACACGGGGAGAACATGGAAACTCCACCCAGATTGGCATTCGAACCGGGAATCCCTAGTGCTGAGAGCAGAACATGCTAACCACTAAGCCACCGGGCCGCCCCGATTCACAATGCCCAAGAATCGATTTTAAAAAATGCGTTTGTTTTAGTTTGGCGCCCCCTCCTGAGCGTACTGCATATCGCATTATGTTTTCGCTTGGCCACCGTAGAGCACGCTCCTATTGTAGTTCTAGTGGGAAGCATGGATGGGGGGGAGAGCGCGATTCGACCCCCCCATGCCCCCCCCCCCTTTTGTATTAATATATTTAGAATTATTTGTTAATAGATAGATGTGATTTTTATGTAAATAAAATTTAGGCAGCTAAGCTAACCTAAAACTGCTCATTTTAATTTAGCGCAATCCTATTTTTATATAAATATAAAATGATGCAAAAAGATTTGATACAGGACGGAACCTGAACGTATTGTTTTAAATAAATGTTCTATTTGTTTACATTCGTTTCATCTCGTCAATCACATCATTCATTCATTCATTATCTCCCGCTTTATCCTCTATTAGGGTCGCGGTGGGGTTCCCCATGCCCATCCAGAGGAGAACGTCTCGGGCGCTGGGCAGAAACAGCCAGGACAGGGCGCCAATCCATCGCTGGGCACACACTCGCTCACACACACACTCTATATGGGGCAATTTTGAGAATTCAATTGACATTATCCATGTTTTTGGACTGTGGGAGGAAACCGGAGAACCTAGAGGAAACCCACGCAGACACGGGGAGAACATGGAAACTCCACCCAGATGGGGATTCGAACCGGGGATCCCTAGTGCTGAGAGGAGAACGTACTAACCACTAAACCACTGTGCCGCCTCAATCACATCATTTAAACTAAATTTAAAGAGAATTTGAACTGAAAACGTCGTTTCTGAATCGAATCGTGACCTCGAGAATCGAATCGAATCGCCAGACACTGAGAGATTCGCACCCCTAATTCAGATGTCTCACTCGTATTGTCTCTGTTTTGGCAGGTGGGACAAGTCTTCTTATATTTCCAGTGGTAAGTGCGAAATGTGTTTGTGTGTCTCTGTACTCGTCTGTGCATGTCTCTGTGCGTGTTTGTATATCTGTGCATGTCTCTGTGCATGTTTGTATATCTGTGCATGTCTCTGTGCATGTCTCTGTGCATGTTTGTATGTCTGTGCATGTCTCTGTGCATGTTTGTATATCTGTGCATGTCTCTGTGCATGTTTGTATCTCTGTGCATGTCTCTGTGCATGTTTGTATATCTGTGCATGTCTCTGTGCATGTTTGTATGTCTGTGCATGTCTCTGTGCATGTTTGTATATCTGTGCATGTCTCTGTGCATGTCTCTGTGCATGTTTCTATCTCTGTGCATGTCTCTGTGCGTGTTTGTATATCTGCATGTCTCTGTGCATGTCTCTGTGCATATGTCTGTGCATGTCTCTGTGCATGTTTGTATCTCTGTGCATGTCTGTGCGTGTTTGTATATCTGTGCATGTCTCTGTGCATGTCTCTGTGCATGTTTGTATGTCTGTGCATGTCTCTGTGCATGTTTGTATCTATGTGCATGTCTCTGTGCATGTTTGTATATCTGTGCAAGTCTCTGTGCGTGTTTGTATATCTGTGCATGTCTCTGTGCATGTTTGTATCTCTGTGCATGTCTCTGTGCATGTTTGTATCTCTGTGCATGTCTCTGTGCATGTTTGTATCTCTGTGCATGTTTGTATCTCTGTGCATGTCTGTGCGTGTTTGTATATCTGTGCATGTCTCTGTGCATGTCTCTATGCATGTTTGTATGTCTGTGCATGTCTCTGTGCATGTTTGTATCTCTGTACATGTCTGTGCGTGTTTGTATCTCTGTGCATGTCTCTGTGCATGTTTGTATGTCTGTGCATGTCTCTGTGCATGTTTGTATCTATGTGCATGTCTCTGTGCATGTTTGTATATCTGTGCAAGTCTCTGTGCGTGTTTGTATATCTGTGCATGTCTCTGTGCATGTTTGTATCTCTGTGCATGTCTCTGTGCATGTTTGTATCTCTGTGCATGTCTCTGTGCATGTTTGTATCTCTGTGCATGTTTGTATCTCTGTGCATGTCTGTGCGTGTTTGTATATCTGTGCATGTCTCTGTGCATGTCTCTATGCATGTTTGTATGTCTGTGCATGTCTCTGTGCATGTTTGTATCTCTGTGCATGTCTCTGTGCATGTCTCTGTGCATGTCTCTGTGCATGTCTCTGTGCGTGTTTGTATATGTGTGCATGTCTCTGTGCATGTTTGTATCTCTGTGCATGTCTGTACGTGTTTGTGTCTCTGTGCATGTGTGTATATATATATATATATATATATATATATATATATATATATATATATATATATATATATATATATATATATATGCGCATGATAGCAGCCATATGGAATTGGTGGTACAATATAGTGCTAGTTATGAAAAGTTCTTAATGGTATAGGTGTGCAGATGGAGTGATGGGTGATTCATCTCTGTCTACATATTTGTGTGTGTCTCTGTGCATGTTTGTGTCTGTCTCTGTGCACGTTTGTTTGTGTGTGTCTCTGTGCACGTTTGTTTGTGTGTGTGTCTGTGTCTCTGTGCATGTTTGTGTCTGTCTCTGTGCACGTTTGTTTGTGTGTGTCTCTGTGCACGTTTGTTTGTGTGTGTGTCTGTGTCTCTGTGCATGTTTGTGTCTGTCTCTATGCACGTTTGTTTGTGTGTGTGTCTGTGCACGTTTGTGTGTGTGTGTCTCTGTGCACGTTTGTTTGTGTGTGTCTCTGTGTGTCTCTGTGCATGTTTGTGTCTGTCTCTGTGCACGTTTGTTTGTGTGTGTCTCTGTGCATGTTTGTGCGGGCAAGATTTTTCCAAGATTTAGAAATTTCAGTTTAATATGACTCTTTATAATGACTCCCAAATGACTCATTTAAAACAAATGATTCGTAATGTGACTTTGATATCAGCTCAAATCCATGTTTATTATAACACTCCTGTAAATCCACCCTCCCCAGCTCCCCCGTTCTGTGACTGAGCACTCATGTATCTCTCTCTCTCTCTCTCTCTCTCTCTCTCTCTCAGGGACAATCTCCTGTTGGAGGCGGGTTTCCTGGCCATCCTCGTCGCCCCCATGAAAATGCCCTGGGGTGTGAGGTTGGGCCTCCATGACGGGGTGACCTTCTGGCTGGTCCGTTGGCTGCTCTTCAGACTGATGTTTGCCTCCGGTGTGGTTAAGCTGACCAGCCGCTGCCCCACCTGGTGGGGGCTCACAGGTATAACGGGGTAGACCACCTCATTTAAACAGCTGATTCCTTATGTTTCCACATCCACCTAACTTTACATCCACAATATACCCAGATGTACCGTTTCCCTGGCAACCGCCAAACCCAGACTCCTCCACTGTATTGCCAGATGGAGAAGCATGATTTAGAGAACACACTCCCTCTGCTGTAGAGTCCAGCGGCACTGTGCTTTACACCGCTGCATGCGATGCTCCGCATTGCGCTCGGCGATGTGAACCTGGATGCAGATGGTTGTCCATGGCAACCTGATCTGATGACATGAAGGATGGAGGTCCGTAGCGCATCATCATGAGCCTCGGTCTTAATGACTTGAGCGCAGATTAATATCACGTTTAAGTGGTTTTAAATCAGGGTCAGCCATGATGCCCCTGGCACAATGAGGGTTAGACACCTTACCCTGGATGACCCTTTCAGTCTGCTCATGGTTTGAACCCTCCGACCGTCAGCCACACCCATCTGACACCGCCTGCGTGCGTGGTAATACCCCTCGCGTCCTCTTGCGTTGGTAAACGTGCGCCGAGCAATCGGAATCACACCGCGAGCCCTGTGATGTGGGTATAGCCGTCGTTGTGTACCGTCTCTTTAAGAAAACTTGATTTCTCTTTGTTGTGCGTGTGACAGCGCTGACCTATCACTACGAGACGCAGTGCATCCCGACCGCGCTGGCCTGGTTCGCCCACCAGCTGCCAGTGTGGTTTCAGAAGCTCAGCGTGGTGGGCACCTTCGTCATCGAGATCGCGGTGCCGTTCCTCTTTTTCAGTCCCATCCGCCGGCACAGACTGGTGGTCTTCTACATGCAGGTGTCTACCTTTGTGTGTGTCTCTGTGCATGTTTGTTTGTGTATGTCTCTGTGCATATTTGTGTGTGCCTCTGCGTCTCTGTGTGTGTCTCTGTGCATGTATGTTTGTGTGTACGAGGGGTCTCTTAAGGGTAGACATGTCTGTGTGGGTGAACAAGAAGGCAATAACTCTGGGATGAAGATGGATTTTTCATTATTTATTGTAAGATTTAGTGTAGACTCAAGGCATTGGCAGGTTACTACATATAATATATAAATATATATAAAATAATAAAAAAATATATACGTCTTAAATAACATAAATAAAAAGAAAAAAATTTATTGGGGGAAAAATGTCGTAGATTTTTATTTGTCGACATGAAATGAGTTGAAATCGTCACAGTATAATCACAGAGCGCGAAGACATTCAGCTCTCGCTCTATTCACAAACAAAAAAGTTCCACTATTAATACATACACCCCTAGATTGGAACAAACCATCTCTTGCATGGGAAACGGGGGTGTTTAGGGTGGGCAAGTGCGAACTGCTTTAAACGGCTACAAATAATTTTCAAGCAAAAGAAGAATACCCTAAAATCATAACTAATATAATCCATCCATCCATTATCTTCCGCTTTATCCTCTATTAGGGTCGCGGGGGGGGGAACGTTTCCCAACGTTTCCCATCCAGGGGAGAACATTTCAGGAGCTGGGCAGATACACCCAGGACAGGACACCAATCTATCACTAGACACACACACTCACACAGACACACTCTATATGGGGCAATTTGGAGAATTCAATTGACTTGATCCATGTTTTTGGTCTGTGGGAGGAAACCGGAGAACCCGGAGGAAACCCACGCGGACACGGAGAGAACATGGACATTACATGAACATTGCTGTCAAGACTGTCTATATATATATATATATATATATATATATATATATATTCATTCATTCATTCATTATCTCCCGCTTTATTCTCTATTAGGGTCGCGGGGGGGGTTCCCCATGCCCATCCAGGGGAGAACGTCTCGGGCGCTGTGCAGATACACCCAGGACAGGGCGCCAATCTATCACTAGACACACACACTCACACAAACACACTCTATATGGGGCAATTTGGAGAACTCAATTGACTTGATCCATGTTTTTGGACTGGGGGAGGAAACCGGAGAACCCGGAGGAAACCCATGCAGACACGGGGAGAACATGGAAACTCCACCCAGATGGGGATTCGAACTGGGAATCCCTAGCGCTGAGAGGAGAACATGCTAAACCACTAAGCCACCGTGCCACCACACATATATACATATATATATATATATATATATATATATATATATATATATATATATATATATATATGTCGTCACACGGTCTTACTGTCTACCAGCCATGCTGTGTTGTGTTGGTGGTGCACTGCTCCTGTAACACTGTGTGTGTGTGTGTGTGTGTGTGTGTGAGAACAGGTCTTGCTTCAGGTGTTCATCATCTTGTCGGGGAATTATAACTTCTTTAACCTTCTGACCATCACCTTGTGTCTCTCTCTGCTGGACGACCAGCACGTCGACTTCTGGCTCCGCCGACGCACCCCCGCGACGCAAATGAGTAAATGTACGTTCCTCATTTCCATAGAGGTTGAGTGGATGATGTCTCACCCGCACTGCGGTATAGCTCGCTCGCTCGTGCGTTCCGCGTTTACCCCAAACTAACCAGAGCAGCATCACTGGAAAGGGCACACCCTGCAGGTCACCTCACTTAGAGGGTTCCCTGGTGTCGTCGCATTTCAGCACTCCACTCGCCATCCCAGCTTACCAACTTAATCTGAACTCCACCTCTTTATCAGGGTGGATTAAGTAAATAAATAATAAATCCCCCTTTAAAAGGCTGATTGCTGGGGAGCCTTGAAGCTCACAACCTCCCCCTGGTGGACGTTTTGAGGGACTGAAGGGGGAAATTTGAGGGAAATACCCGCTCCAGATGTTGGATTATCCAATGGAATCCACTCTGATGCCCTGGGTGATGGTGAAGCGTTTGTGTAGCTCCGTGAGTTCCTCACTATGCACCGGTCACTTTATTAGGTACACTGATGCACGGTGGAGTTCTGCAGCCTGTAGTCCATTTACATTACATTTGGTCATTTATTGGACGCTTTTATCCAAAGCGACTTACAAGGTGAGCACAGGGTTAATCACAACATCCTGGAGCAACGAGGGTTAAGGGTCTTGCTCAAGGACCCACACTGGTAACTTCAGTGGACCTGGGATTTGAACCCCCAACCTTCAGATTGACATCCCAACGCCCGAACCACTGACCTACCACTCCCACAGTCCGTCTGGTTTGCGCAGCACCAACACAGAGCGGGTATTGTTGTGGTCAGGGATGTCCAAAGTCCGGCTCGCGGGTCAGATTCCGAACGGCCCGGGTCTATAGATGTGTTTAACCAGCCCAAAACTCTGCAGCCCGACTCGTGTTTAACCAGCCCAAGCGAACTCATGTCACTCCATTACTCACTTCCCTCCATTGGCTCCCTGTAGCTGCTGCATTCAGTACAAGGCACTGACTCTGGCCTACAGAACCATTTCTGGATCTTCCCCCTCTTACCTTCACTCTATATTTTCAAAATACACTCCGACTCGTTCACTTCGCTCCAGTGATGATTGCCGCCTGGCGGTTCCACCTCACCGAGAAGCTAATTCTCACTCTGTGGCGTTCACCACTGCAAAATGGTGGAACGATCTTCCCAACTCTGTCCGTAAGGCAGAATCTCTAAACAGTTTTAAGAAACTACTAAAGACGCATCTCTTTAACAAATACCTGTTATAAATTTTTTTTTTTTTTTAAATAAAAAAAAGGGGGGGGGGGCGCAGCTTCGAATAACAATCAGGTTTGATGAACTTACAGTATAGTTGGTTTTCTCCATGGCTTCTGACTTGTGGTGTTCTCATTTGTAAGTCGCTTTGGATAAAAGTGTCTGCTAAATGACTAAATGTAAATGTAATGTAAATGTGTTTTATCCCTAGCTCCCTAGCTCTGTCAGAATAAATAAATAAAACAACTTTTATGATGTAATTCTGCCTTTTACCACATGATGGCAGCACATTGTAATACTCTGTGTCTGCCTATGCACCTCTGGCAGAATTGTGGCCATTGAGAGGAATTGTGGATATTCAGAGGCAGCTAGGGGGCAGCAGAGTGGCTTTTGATTGCACACCGGTGGTGGAAGTCAGGTGTACATTATCTTCCACTTTATCCTCTATTAGGGTCGTGGGGGGGGTTCCCCATGCCCATCCAGGGGAGAACGTTTCGGGCGCTGGGCAGATACACCCAGGACAGGGCGCCAATCTATCACTGGGCACACACTCACACACACAGACACACTCTATATGGGGCAATTTGGAGAACTCAATTGACTTGATCCATGTTTTTGGACTATGGGAGGAAACCGGAGAACCCGGAGGAAACCCACGAGGACACGGGGAGAACATGGAAACTCCACCCAGATTGCGATTTGAACCGGGAATCCCTAGAGCTGAGAGGAGAACATGCTAAGCACCGAGCCACCGGTACAGTGTGTATTTGGTTAAATGTTTTAAATTGCACCCCGGATCTAATTCCTTGTTCCTCGGCCGTCGCAGCGCCTCTGCAGACGCTGTCGGGCGTGGTCACCCTGGTGCTGGAGGTCCTCGTATACGGACTGCTCGGCTACTGGACCGTTCTCTACTTTGACCTGAGAGTGGACTGGAACAAGAAGGGTGTGTCCTCCAAGACAGGTGGGACTCGGAGTCCTTGGTAACGTAAACAGACGAGGTCCACGGTCCACGCAGGACGCCTAGAAACGTGTGTTCCGTGTTCTGTGGGTTGCAGCGTTCACCCATCACGAGTTCAACAGCTTCCTGAAGGCCGTGACCGTACCCAGTATCTGGATGGGGGTTCTGTCTCTCACCTGGGAGATCATCACCTCCATGTTCAGGTGAGTCGTTTATATGTTCTCAGCGTGTTGTATTCGGGGGGGGGGGGGGGGAACGTTAGGCAGATACACCCAGGACAGGGCACCAAGCTATAGCTGGGCTCACAATTACTTACACTATATAGAGGCAATTTAGAGCATCCACTTAACCTTGAATCCACGTCTTTGGACTGTGGGAGGAATCCGGAGAACCCGGAGCAAACCTATGCGGACACGGGGAGAACGTGGAACCTCCGCCCAGATCGGGATTTCATCGTGATGGCTTGTAGTTCAGGATTCACACAGCTTGGGGGTTATGTAGTCCAGGCTATTCGGAATCGCGTGGGTTTCCTCCGGGTTCTCCGGTTTCCTCCCACAGTCCAGAAACATGGATCAAGGTCAATTGAATGCTCCAAATTGCCCCATATAGAGTGTGTCTGTGTGAGTGAGTGTGTGCCCAGCGATAGATTGCCCCCCTGTCCTGGGTGTATCTGCCCAGCGCCGAAACGTTCTCCCCTGGATGGAACCCCCCCGACCCCCTGTGACCCTAATATAGGATAAAGCGGAAGATAATGGATGGAACAGATTTTATGTACAGCATGTTCTCTCAGCACTAGGGATTCCCGGTTCGGATCCCAATCTGGGTGGAGGTTCCATGTTCTCCCCGTGTCCACGTGGGTTTCCTCCGCTTTCCTCCCACAGTCCAAAAACATGCATCAAGTCAATTGTTATTCAAATTGCCCCATATAGAGTGTGTCTGAGTGAGTGAGTGTGTGTCCAGCGATGGATTGGCGTTCTGTCCTTGGTCTATCTGCCCAGCGCCCGAAACGTTCTCCCCTGGATGGGCATGGGGAACCCCACCGCGAACCTAATAGAGGATAAAGCGGAAGATAATGAATGAATGAATATATAGGGGCAAATTTAGAGCATCCACTTAACCTTGAATCCACGTCTTTGGACTATGGGAGGAATCTGGAGACCCCGGAGCAAACCTATGCCCACATGGGGAGAACATGGAACCTCCACCCAGATCGTGATGGCTTGTAGTTCGGGATTGACACGGATCTGATATTTAGGCGGTGGATCATTCTCGGCATTGCAATGTTCTGTTGTGTGAATGGATCAGACGTGGTGGTGCTACTGGACCGGTCAGACCGGTCAGACCCTCAGACCCCTGACCCTGTCGGTGTGAAATCAGACCACGGGGGGGGGGGGTGTTTTACATGTGTCGTGTGGTTGCAGGATTGCGTGTATAAAGGGCAGTGTGCGGCGTCTGTGGAACACCCTGCAGTGGGGCGTCTTCTCGGCAGCAGCCGCCTCCATGTTCGCGATCAGTTTGGTTGGTACCTCCATTGCGCCCCCTGGAGCGTCGCTCCATGCGCGTGTCCTACCCGCCGCGTCGTTGACCGACCCTCTGTGCAGGTTCCCTACACCTACATCGAGCACGAGGCGCACCGCAGTCTGTGGCCGGGCGTTCACAAGGCGTTCCAGCTGACCGACCGATACCAGCTGGTCAATTCCTACGGCCTGTTTCGCCGCATGACCGGAGTGGGGGGGCGGCCCGAGGTGGTCATCGAGGGCAGTATGGACGGCAGCGCGTGGACGGTGAGTTTCATGGATTTATATATTTATTCTAATGTTTAAACGCGAGGCCGGCACGGTGGCTTAGTGGTTTAGCATGTTCTCCTCTCAGCACTAGGGATTCCCGGTTCGAATCCCAATCTGGGTGGAGTTTCCATGTTCTCCCCGTGTCCCCGTGGGATTCCTCCGGGTTCTCCGGTTTCCTCTCACAGTCCAAAAACATGGATCAAGGTCAAATGAGTTCTCCAAATTGCCCCATATACTGTGTGAGTGTGTGCCCAGCGATAGATTGCCCCCCCCCCCTGTCCTGGGTGTATCTGCCCAGCGCCTGAAACGTTCTCCCCTGGATGGGCATGTGGAACCCCCCCCCCCACACACACACGACCCTAATATAGGATAAAGCGGACGATAATGGATGCATGTTTAAACGCAGGTGGCATGGTCTGAATGCTCTAAATTGCCCCATATAGAGTGTGTGTGTGTGTGTCTGTGTGAGTGTGCTCAGTGGTAGATTGCCCCCCCCTGTCCTGGGTGTATCTGCCCAGCGCCCAAAACATTCTTCCCTGGATGGGCATGGGGAACCCCCCCCCCGCGACACCCAACAGAGGATAAAGCGGAAGGTAATGGATGCATGTTTAAATGCAGGCAGCACGGTGGTTTAGCATGTTCTCCTCTCAGCACTAGGGATTCCCGGTTCGAATCCCCATCTGGGTGGAGTCCAAAGACATGGATCAAGGTGAATTGAATGCTCTAAATTGCCCCATATACAGTGTGTATGTCTGTGAGTGTGTGCCCAGCTATAGATTGCCCCCGACACCCAATAGAGTATAAAGCGGAAGGTAATGGATGGATGTTTAAACGCGGGTGGCACGGTGGTTTTAGTGGTTTAGCATGTTCTCCTATCAGCACTAGGGATTCCTGGTTCGAATCCCCATCTGGGTGGAGTGTCCATGTTCTCCCCGTGTCCCCATGGGTTTCCTCTGGGTTCTCCGCTTTCCTCCCACAGTCCAAAAACATGGATCAAGTCAATTGAGTTCTCCAAATTGCCCCATATAGTGTGTGTCTGTGTGAGTGTGTGTCCAGCGATATATTGCCCCCCTGTCCTGGGTGTATCTGCCCAGCGCCCCCCGCGACCCTAATAGAGGATAAAACGTAAGATAATGGATGGATGTTTAAATGTATTGTCATATCTGGAAGCACGTTCTCCACTAAACCCCAGAAGGTGTTCGGTGATGACCGGCACCAAGATGTTAGCGGCAGATGCTTTAACTCCTGTAAGTTGTGGAGTGGAGCTTGATTGCCGGATTGGATTGCGATCTGGAGGGAGGGAGGGGGGGGGGGTGGAGTCGGCGCCCCACACTGGTTGTTTGTTGTTGTTGTTCCTCGACCCCCTCATTAAAATGTACCCGTCGCTTCCACAGGAGATCGAATTCATGTACAAACCAGGGAACCTGAGTGCCCCGCCGCCGTTCGTGACGCCCACACCAGCCCCGACTGGACTGGCAGATGTGGTTTGCGGCGCTCGGGCCCCAGGAGCAGAGCCCTTGGTTCAGCAGCCTCATGCAGAGGCTGCTGCAGGGGAAACGCGACGGTGAGGAACTGCGAGGTTTAAAGGTTTAAGCGCAGTGGTGTTCTACAGCTACTCACGCCGTTCTCTCACCACGCAGTGATCAAGCTGATCCAAACGGAAGACGCCCAGTACCCCTTCAAACATGCTCCGCCCGTCTACGTCCGCGCACACCGATATAAGTACTGGTTCACCGAACCCAAGGACGATGGGTACAACATTTACAGTTCCTCATAAAGGTCCTCGGTTCTTCTACTTGGTTCTGCTTAACAGGGTGTGTGTGTGTTTTCACAGAACGTTGCCCCAGAGATGGTGGAGGAGAATCTATGTGGAGGAGTTTTACCCCCCGGTCCGGATTGGGGACACTTTTTTGGAGGGGATGCTTTCTCACCATGGTCTTAACTTAATGGTAGGTGGATGAGGGTGCCTTAACAGAATGTAAATGTCCCACGGGGTGTAGGTTATTCTTTATTAGAGTGCACGTGAGTCAAGTTACACGTCCGGTGAGGGTGCACGTGGGCCGAGTTACACGTCCGGTGAGATTGCACGTGGGCCGAGTTACACGTCCGGTGAGGGTGTACGTGAGTCAAGTTACACGTCCGGTGAGGGTGTACGTGAGTCAAGTTACAAGTCCGGTGAGGGTGCACGTGGGCCGAGTCACACGTCCGGTGAGGGTGCACGTGGGCCGAGTCACACGTCCGGTGAGGGTGCACGTGGGCCGAGTCACACGTCCGGTGAGGGTGCACGTGGGCCGAGTTACACGTCCGGTGAGGGTGCACGTGGGCCGAGTCACAGGTCCGGTGGGGGTGCACGTGGGCCGAGTTACACGTCCGGTGAGGGTGCGCGTGGGCCGAGTTACACGTCCGGTGAGGGTGCACGTGGGCCGAGTTACACGTCCGGTGAGGGTGCACGTGGGACGAGTTACACGTCTGGTGAGGGTGCACCTGGGACGAGTTACACGTCTGGTGAGGGTGCACGTGGGCCGAGTCACAGGTCCGGTGGGGGTGCGCGTGGGCCGAGTTACACGTCCGGTGAGGGTGCGCGTGGGCCGAGTTACACGTCCGGTGAGGGTGCACGTGGGACGAGTTACACGTCTGGTGAGGGTGCACGTGGGACGAGTCACACCTCTGGTGAGGGTGCACGTGGGACGAGTCACAGGTCCGGTGGGGGTGCACGTGGGCCGAGTTACACGTCTGGTGGGGGTGCACGTGGGCCGAGTCACACGTCTGGTGGGGGTGCACGTGGGCCGAGTCACACGTCCGGTGAGGGTGCACGTGGGCCGAGTCACAGGTCCGGTGGGGGTGCACGTGGGCCGAGTTACACGTCCGGTGAGGGTGCACGTGGGCCGAGTTACACGTCCGGTGAGTGCACGTGCACGTGGGCCGAGTCACACGTCTGGTGAGGGTGCACGTGGGCCGAGTCACAGGTCCGGTGGGGGTGCGCGTGGGCCGAGTTACACGTCCGGTGAGGGTGCGCATGGGCCGAGTTACACGTCCGGTGAGGGTGCGCGTGGGACGAGTTACACGTCTGGTGAGGGTGCACGTGGGACGAGTCACAGGTCCGGTGGGGGTGCACGTGGGCCGAGTTACACGTCTGGTGGGGGTGCACGTGGGCCGAGTCACACGTCTGGTGGGGGTGCACGTGGGCCGAGTTACACGTCTGGTGAGGGTGCACGTGGGCCGAGTCACAGGTCCGGTGGGGGTGCACGTGGGCCGAGTTACACGTCTGGTGAGGGTGCACGTGCGCAGAGTTACACGTCTGGTGAGGGTCCACGTGGGACGAGTTACACGTCCGGTGAGGGTGCGCGTGGGCCGGGTTACACGTCCGTTGAGGGTGCACGTGGGCCGAGTTACACGTCTGGTGAGGGTGCACGTGGGCCGAGTCACAGGTCCGGTGGGGGTGCGCGTGGGCCGAGTTACACGTCCGGTGAGGGTGCGCGTGGGACGAGTTACACGTCCGGTGAGGGTGCACGTGGGACGAGTTACACGTCTGGTGAGGGTGCACGTGGGACGAGTTACACGTCTGGTGAGGGTGCACGTGGGACGAGTCACACCTCTGGTGAGGGTGCACGTGGGACGAGTCACAGGTCCGGTGGGGGTGCACGTGGGCCGAGTTACACGTCCGGTGAGTCCGGTGAGGGTGCACGTGGGCCGAGTCACAGGTCCGGTGGGGGTGCACGTGGGCCGAGTCACACGTCCGGTGAGGGTGCACGTGGGCCGAGTCACACGTCCGGTGGGGGTGCACGTGGGCCGAGTTACACGTCCGGTGAGGGTGCGCGTGGGCCGAGTTACACGTCCGGTGAGGGTGCACGTGGGCCGAGTTACACGTCCGGTGAGGGTGCACGTGGGACGAGTTACACGTCTGGTGAGGGTGCACCTGGGACGAGTTACACGTCTGGTGAGGGTGCACGTGGGCCGAGTCTCAGGTCCGGTGGGGGTGCGCGTGGGCCGAGTTACACGTCTGGTGAGGGTGCACGTGGGACGAGTTACACGTCTGGTGAGGGTCCACGTGGGACGAGTTACACGTCTGGTGAGGGTGCACCTGGGACGAGTTACACGTCTGGTGAGGGTGCACGTGCGCCGAGTTACACGTCCGGTGAGGGTGCACCTGGGACGAGTTACACGTCTGGTGAGGGTGCACCTGGGACGAGTTACACGTCTGGTGAGGGTGCACGTGCGCCGAGTTACACGTCCGGTGAGGGTGCGCGTGGGCCGAGTCACACGTCTGGTGAGGGTGCACGTGGGACGAGTTACACGTCTGGTGAGGGTCCACGTGGGACGAGTTACACGTCTGGTGAGGGTGCACGTGGGACGAGTTACACGTCTGGTGAGGGTGCACGTGGGCCGAGTCACACCTCCGGTGAGGGTGCGCGTGGGCCGAGTTACACGTCCGGTGAGGGTGCGCGTGGGCCGAGTTACACGTCTGGTGAGGGTGCACGTGGGCCGAGTCACAGGTCCGGTGGGGGTGCGCGTGGGCCGAGTTACACGTCCGGTGAGGATGCGCATGGGCCGAGTTACACGTCCGGTGAGGGTGCACGTGGGACGAGTTACACGTCTGGTGAGGGTGCACGTGGGACGAGTCACACCTCTGGTGAGGGTGCACGTGGGACGAGTCACAGGTCCGGTGGGGGTGCATGTGGGCCGAGTTACACGTCTGGTGGGGGTGCACGTGGGCCGAGTCACACGTCTGGTGGGGGTGCACGTGGGCCGAGTTACACGTCTGGTGAGGGTGCACGTGGGCCGAGTCACAGGTCTGGTGAGGGTGCACGTGGGACGAGTTACACGTCTGGTGAGGGTCCACGTGGGACGAGTTACACGTCTGGTGAGGGTCCACGTGGGCCGAGTTACACGTCCGGTGGGGGTCCACGTGGGACGAGTTACACGTCTGGTGAGGGTGCACGTGGGCCGAGTCACACCTCCGGTGAGGGTGCGCGTGGGCCGAGTTACACGTCCGGTGAGGGTGCGCGTGGGCCGAGTTACACGTCTGGTGAGGGTCCACGTGGGACGAGTCACACCTCCGGTGAGGGTGCACGTGGGCCGAGTCACAGGTCCGCTGAGATTGCACGTGGGCCGAGTTACACGTCCGGTGAGGGTGCACGTGGGTGGAGCTACAGTGTGTGGTAATGTAGGCGGAGCTACACTCTTTGCGAGTGCAGGTGGGTGGAGCTACACTCCCTGTGAGAATGCACTCTCCTATAGTCTCACTAACACGCATGACTAGATGAATAGGTCATAAAGAGAACATACCAAACACCAGAAGCATGCTTTCTCATCAGAACTCGATCTTTAATGAGTGCACCTCGTTGTTGCTGTTCCAGGACACGCCCTCTCCTCGCCGGGGTGCTGCTGCCTGGTTGCCCCGCACCCTGCGGTGGGTCGGTGAGCACCTGAGGGACGTTCCTGCCCCCCTCTTACTTTGGACCCTCTTCAGTTCGGCCGCCACCGTGTGCCTGATCAACAGTCTCCGCCCACGCACCCGTCCTCCGGCCCGTCCTCACCCACCCGCTGGAGGTTCCTCACAGCACCTAGAGAGGAGGCGGGAGGTGGAGAAGGATGTGCAGGAGGACGAGAACCAGGAGGAGGAACCAGCCGAGAGCGAGAGCCTGCAGGAGGAGGTGGAGGAGGTGGAGGAGGAGACCGAGGGCGGGGAGGAAGAGCACGATGATGAACAAACATCTGAAGAGGAAGGAGAGCTCAGGAACAGGAAATGAAGCTCTACTTCCTGCAAAGGACAGAACAGTTGGCCGTGTTCTCTACAGCATTGAACCTGTCAGTCACACGTCACTGCGGTCCGGCAGCTTCAATCCTGCGTCCACCTCTGAACCACAACTATAAAACCACGTCTGCTCCTGGGGGTCTGCTCCTTGGGGTCTGCTCCTTTGGGTCTGCTCCTGGGCGTCTGCTCCTTTGGGTCTGCTCCTTTGGGTCTGCTCCTTTGGGTCTGCTCCTTTGGGTCTGCTCCTGGGCGTCTGCTCTTTTGGGTCCGCTCCTGGGCGTCTGCTCTTTTGGGTCTGCTCCTGGGGGTCTACTCCTGGGGTGCTGCTCCTTTGGGTCTGCTCTTTTGGGTCTGCTCTTTTGGGTCTGCTCCTGGGGGTCACACATCGCTTCAGTCCTGTTTCCATCTCCTGCTAAAACACAACTATAAACCCGCTTCTCCTGGGCGTCTGCTCCTGGGGTCACACATTTCTTCAGTCCTGTTTCCACCTCCTGCTAAAACACAACTATAAACCCACGTCTCCTCAGGGTCTGTTCTGGGCGTCTGCTCCTGGGTTCTGCTCCTGGGGGTCTGGTCATGGGCTTCTGGTCCTGGGGGTCTGGTCCTGGGGTCACACATCGCTTCAGTCCTGTATCCACCTCCTGCTGAAACAGAACTATAAACCCAGGTCTCCTGGGCGTCTGCTCCTGGTGAGATGTTTTATCTTGTGCACTTGATGGCGCTGCTTTTTTTACTGCAGATTTGATTAAATGAAACTTGTACCATTTAAATAAAGACCGTTTTTCTAAACCTGAACCCATCACTCTTTTCCGGTTCCGTGTGCGTCACATGACCTGATGCTGGATGCTCGATCACATGAGCTCCTCTGAATGATGTCACGTTGATGTGTCTGTGGCTGCTCAACGTCCCCCCAATCCTCCGATAACGACGGAGCGTCCCCCCAATCCTCCGATAACGACGGAGCGTCCCCCCAATCCTCCGATAAAGACGGAGCGACCACCCAATCCTCCGATAACGACGGAGCGTCCCCCCAATCCTCCGATAACTACGGAGCGTCCCCCCAATCCTCCGATAACGACGGAGCGTCCCCCCAATCCTCCGTTAACGACGGAGCGTCCCCCCAATCCTCCGATAACGACGGAGCGTCCCCCCAATCCTCCGATAACGACGGAGCGTCCACCCAATCCTCCGATAACGGCGGAGCGTCCACCCAATCCTCCGATAACGCGGAGCGTCCACCCAATCCTCCGATAACGACGGACCGTCCACCCAATCCTCCGTTAACGGCGGAGCGTCCACCCAATCCTCCGTTAACGGCGGAGCGTCCACCCAATCCTCCGATAACGACGGAGCGTCCACCCAATCCTCCGATAACGACGGAGCGTCCACCCAATCCTCCGATAACGACGGAGCTCCCCCAATCCTCCGATAACGACGGAGCGTCCCCAATCCTCCGATAACGACGGAGCGTCCACCCAATCCTCCGATAACGACGGAGCGTCCACCCAATCCTCCGATAACGACGGAGCGTCCACCCAATCCTCCGTTAACGACGGAGCGTCCACCCAATCCTCCGATAACGACGGAGCGTCCACCCAATCCTCCGATAACGACGGAGCGTCCACCCAATCCTCCGATAACGACGGAGCTTCCACCCAATCCTCCGTTAACGACGGAGCGTCCCCCCAATCCTCCGATAACGACGGAGCGTCCCCCCAATCCTCCGATAACGACGGAGCGTCCCCCCAATCCTCCGTTAACGACGGAGCGTCCACCCAATCCTCCGATAACGACGGAGCGTCCCCCCAATACTCTGTTAACGACGGAGCGTCCCCCCAATACTCCGTTAACGACGGAGCGTTCACCCAATCCTCCGTTAACGACGGAGCGTCCCCCCAATCCTCCGTTAACGACGGAGCGTCCCCCCAATCCTCCGTTAACGACGGAGCGTCCACCCAATCCTCCGTTAACGACGGAGCGTCCACCCAATCCTCCGATAACGACGGAGCGTCCACCCAATCCTCCGATAACGACGGAGCGTCCACCCAATCCACTGTTAACGACGGAGCGTCCCCCCAATCCTCCGTTAACGACGGAGCGTCCACCCAATCCTCCAATAACGACGGAGCGTCCACCCAATCGTCCGTTAACGACGGAGCGTCCACCCAATCCTCCGATAACGACGGAGCGTCCACCCAATCCTCCGATAACGACGGAGCGTCCCCCCAATCCTCCGTTAACGACGGAGCGTCCCCCCAATCCTCCGTTAACGACGGAGCGTCCCCCCAATCCTCCGATAACGACGGAGCGTCCCCCCCAATCCTCCGATAACTACGGAGCGTCCCCCCAATCCTCCGTTAACGACGGAGCGCCCCCCCCAATCCTCCGATAACGACGGAGCGTCCCCCCAATCCTCCGATAACGACGGAGCGTCCACCCAATCCTCCGTTAACGACGGAGCGTCCCCCCAATCCTCCGATAACGACGGAGCGTTCCACCCAATCCTCCGATAACGACGGAGCGTTCCCCCCAATCCTCCGATAACGACGGAGCGTCCCCCAATCCTCCGATAACGACGGAGCGTCCACCCAATCCTCCGATAACGACGGAGCGTCCCCCCTATCCTCCCGATAACGGGGGGACGGAGCGTCCCCCCAATCCTCCTCGTTAACGGCGGAGCGTCCCCCCAATCCTCCGTTAACGACGGAGCGTCCCCCCAATCCTCCGATAACAACGGAGCGTCCCCCCAATCCTCCGATAAACGGACGGAGCGTCCCCCCCAATCCTCCGATAACGGCGGAGCGTCCACCCAATCCTCCGATAACGGCGGAGCGTCCACCCAATCCTCCGATAACGACGGAGCGTCCACCCAATCGTCCGTTAACGACGGAGCGTCCCCCCAATCCTCCGATAGCGACGGAGCGTCCCCCCAATCCTCCGTTAACGACGGAGCGTCCCCCCAATCCTCCGATAACGACGGAGCGTCCACCCAATCCTCACGTTAACGACGGAGCGTCCCCCCCAATCCTCCATCATAAAACGGCGGAGCGTCCATCCACCCAATCGTCCGTTAACGACGGAGCGTCCCCCAATCCTCCCGTTAACGACGGAGGGCGTCCCCCCCAATCCTCCGATAACGACGGAGCGTCCCCCCAACCGGTCCATTAGATGGATGCTCGTGACCCTTCCCATGATCAAGACCAATGAGGTCTCCAATTGCCCCATATAGTGTGTTTGAGTGTGAACCCAGCCGATAGATTGCCCCCCTGTCCTGGGTGTATCTGGCCCAGACGCCCGAGACGTTCTCCCCTGGATGTACATGGTGAACCGTCCACCCCATCCCCCGAACCCCCGCCCCCCCGATGACTGATAGAGGATAAACGGAAGATGGATAGTGAGTGTGTCTGCCCCCCCAGTGATAGATTGTGTCCCCCATCCAATTCTCCGATAACGACGGAGCGTCCACCCAATCGTCTGTTAACGACGGAGCATCCACCCAATCCTCCAGGAGCAATGGAACATGGATGCAAGACCAAGTTAAGTTCTCCAAATTGCCCCATATAGAGTGTGTTTGAGTGTGTGCCCAACGATAGATTGCCCCCTTATCCTGGGTGCATCTGACCCAGTGCGCCGAGACGCCCCCCCCCCCCCCCCCCCCCCCCCCCACCGCCCCCCCCCCACCCCCCAGCGCCGATCCTGATAGAGGATAAAGCTGGAAGATAATGGAGGAGATAGTGAGTGTTTGTCTGCCCAGAGATAGTTTTGGTGTCCTGTCATTCTGGTGTTTATGCTCTGCGCAGCGCCCGAAAACGTTCTCCCAGGATGGGAAAACCATGGGAACCCCCCCCCCCCCCCCCACGACCCTAATAGAGGATAAAGCGGGAGATAATGGATAAAGAAAAATCTGGGAACGTTCTGAGACACAAATGTTGAAGAAAAGGACTTTTAATAAGTTGCTTTGTGGACGTTTGGACACCGGAGTCGTTCTCTTTGTGCTTTTTTTTTAGGGATTTTGGCTCTGCGTCTCGACTCGTGTATCTTGCCAGTAACGCGCTTTCTGAAAGCACACGCAAGCGGATTCACGGAGGGAACGTTAATTCGGAATAATCGGTCGCAATCAGAGCGACAAAACAGGCGACCGAACGTTACCCATGTGCGCAGTGAGCTCCCGTCCCTCCTCCAGGTTGTCCTGCAACTTCGCCATCAGCTCCAGGTATCTGAACATCCGATCCTTGGGCCAGACGATTTGCTCGTTGAGTTCTTGATCCCGCACCACCTTCATGTTGGCCACCACCTGCGCCTCCCACTCCAGCTCCTTGCCGTTGATCGGTTTAACGGTTTTCTCGATCAGAACGATGTTCGAGCTACAGACCAGACGACAGCGTCATAAACGACCACCATGACAACCACCAGATGTTCTCCACCAGGTATCACTCTTACCCATCACTGGTTTCTTCGGCCAATCGCCTGCAAGGAAACACAACGTCAGATATTCATGATCTGAACTCAAACACACCTAAGCATCATTAGGGGTGGCACGTGGCTTAGTGGTTTAGCATGTTTCTCCTCCACCCCGCTAGGGATTTTCCCGGTGGACCGAATCCCCAGTTCGGGTGGACCTGTTTCCAGAGATAGCTCCCCGTGTCCGCGTGGGTTCCTTCTCCGGAGGTTCTCAGCGGTTTCCTCCCACAGTCCAAAAAACATGGATCACGTCAATTGAGTTTCTCCAAAATTGCCATGTAGTGTGTGTCTGTGGTGAGTGAGTGTGTGCTCAGTGATAGATTGGTTGTCCTGTTCAACTGGTGTATCTGCCCAGCGCCCCGAGATGTTCTCGCCCTTGGATGGGCATATGGGGAACCCCCCCCCCCCCCACCCCCGGGACCCTAATAGAGGATAAAGCGGAGATAATGAATGAATAAATGTCAAAATGTGGGAATATGTTGGTTTCTGAGACACCTATGGAGCCCTGTTGATCTGCCCAGACCCGAAACGTTCTCCCTGACATGGGGAACCCATCCTTTTATTATGGGATGGATGGATGGTTTGTGTGGACGTCATTCTTGTGCTTGATTGGTTCTCGCCCTGTCGAAAGTACTGGGATGTATCTGCCCATGATAGAGTCGTTGTGTGAGTGAGTGCTGTGCCCAGCGAAACGTTCCTGGTGTACTGCACCCAGCCCTGAAATGTATTGGGCATGGGGGAACCCCCCTCCCCCCCGACCCTAATAGAGGAGTGGAAAGAATGAATGAAGATAATGGATGGATAAGCATCCTTAAGATTTGGTTTGTGGATGTTTGTACAAGAGACCAGGGGCTGCACGAGTTTCTTTGTGCTTGCTCAGAACCCACACAGATTTGGTTGAACCCTCCAACCATAAGTCTCATCGTGTATCTATTAGGGATCAGTTCCCCCTGCCCACCAGGGGAGAACGTTTAGGGCGGTGCTGGGGCAAGTACACCCAGCGACAGGGCACCAATTCTATTGTGGGCACACACTCACTCACACAGAAACACTCTATATGGGCCAATTTGGAGAACTCAATTGACTTGATCCATGTTTTTGGGACTGTAGGGAGGAAGTGGAGAACCCCCAAACTTCAGATTGATAACCCAACGCTCTAACCACTGAGCCACCGTGCCCCCGGTATTTAAAGAGGAGAACCTGTTGATCAGTTGTTCTTTGAACTTATCAGCTTTCTGCTGTGACTGAACGTCCTCGAACTCCTCACACAGGTCTCGGCGAATCGTCTGAAAATAGTTGACTTGACAGAAAAACGACAAAACGTTTACATTTCAAGTCCCGGAAAATGACAGACAGGTCCTGCAGCCAGTTTTGCTAAAAGTGTTTACCCATGATGCCCACGAAGATGTTCCTGAATATGAACGAGCCAAGGACCACCCACAGGATGATGTAGGTCCCGGAGAGTTGGGCGTCGACTACGTTGGTGCCCCGCATTTCATCCAGAATGTCAAACCAGCACCCGGTGAAGAACACGAAGAGGGTTATGAGGGCGCTCGGGATGTCCCTGTGCGAGAGGAGAACCATGATGAACCTATGTAGACCTAAACATGGACTATGTGAAATCATGTTGCCATAGCAACGACAGGTAACAATGACGACATTAACGCAATAACGCTCTAGTAAAGTTCTGTACTTCAACAGAACCACTGGAAATGTACAATATTAGATTCATTCATTCATTATCTTCCGCTTTATCCTCTATTAGGGTCGCGGGGGGTGGGGGGTGTTCCCCCATGCCCATGCCCATCCAGGGGAGGACGTTTCGTGTGCTGGGCAGATAGACCCAGGACAGGACGCCAATCTATCGTTGGGCACACACTCACACAGACACACTCTACATAGGGCAATTTGGAGAACTCAATTGACCTTGATCCATGTTTTTGGACTGTGGGAGGAAACCGGAGAACCCGGAGGAAACCCACACGGACACGGGGAGAACATGGAAACTCCACCCAGGTGGGGATTCGAACCGGGAATCCCTCGTGCTGAGAGGAGAACATGCCAAACCACTAAGCCACCGTGCCACCCCAATATTAGATTAAACTATAATTATAAAACGGATAGTTCTGGTCCTTAAATCTGATTGGCTGAGCTGTTATCCAGCCGTGACATTATTAACAATAACACACCTTCACATTCGCATCAATGCGTGAGATACTAAACATTCCTTTAAATCATCAAATCCAGATATATAAACAGCAGGTGGCACGGTGGCTTAGTGGTTTAGCATGTTCTCCTCTCAGCGCTAGGGATTCCTGGTTCGAATCCCCATCTGGGAGTTTCCATGTTCTCCCCGTGTCCGCGTGGGTTTCCTCCGGGTTCTCCGGTTTCCTCCCACAGTCCAAAAACATGGATCAAGTTAATTGAGTTCTCCAAATTGCCCCATATAGAGTGTGTCTGTGTGAGGTGCGTGCCCAGTGGTAGATTGGTGTCCTGTCCTGGGTCTATCTGCCCAGCGCCCGAGACGTTCTCCCCTGGATGGGCATGGGGAACCCCCACCGCGACCCTAATAGAGGATAAAGCTGAAGATATTGGATGGATGGATGGATGGACTCCATCACATCACGGAAGACCAGATTATTAACAATTTTGTTCTCAAGAAACTAGGGGTGAGCTGCAATATTCGCCGATTCGACGATTCGATTCGGAGAACCGTAGTCGACTACGAACCTCATAGTCGAATGTACCATTTTGAGCACATGGGGGAGCCCATGGCTGCTGCTAAGCATTAGTTTTTACATGAAATGTCTTTGTTTTCGTTATATATATAGCCTTTTGTCAAATAAAATCATCCTAATTTTTAGTTTTTTTTTTAGGTTTTTCCTTTGAAGTGGAAAAAAGTCCAGAACAGGGACCCCATTTACGGTGCTCTAGAAAAACAAGTAAAATATTTTTAAAAATCTTTTTTAAAAACCACGCTTATAGCGCCATCTTGTGGTGAAATTTTAACTGATTCGACTATCAGTCGACTATAGGGAAAATCTGACGAATCAGATTCGACTATGAAAATCCTTAGTTGAATACACCCCTACAAGAAACGCATTTATGAATCAAACCTTGTTTTTTTATTATTGTGTGTTTGTACGTATTTTATAAAAGCAATAAGACACTCGATGTGGTGTATTATTGTGAATAAATCACATGAATAAATCAATAAATGAACGCCACTAATAACACCTTTAATAACACCTCCTTCCTTTGATTTATTCCCAATAATGCCACGCCCTCTCGTACCTTATTTCTTTAGTAAACAATCGAAACCAGAAACTTACTGAAAGAAGTCGTGGAACAGCCCGTCAGAAAGGAGAAAACCTTTGAACAGGTTATAGCCAATCAGAGCGTAGATCAGTGTTAACAGCAGCAGCAGCACCAGGATGCCGGTCATGGTCTGTGAAAAAGCAGCATGTGATCATAACGAGCTCTAAGTTTTAACAAAACGGTCATGTGATTAGGGGCGGCACGGTGGCTTAGTGGTTTAGCATGTTCTCCTCTCAGCACTAGGGATTCCAGGTTCGAATCCCAATCTGGGTGGAGTTTCCATGTTCTCCCCGTGTCCGTGTGGGTTAATTGCGGTCAATTGCGTTCCCCAAATTGCCCCATATAGAGTGTGAGTAAGTGTGTATCCAGCGATAGATTGCCCCCCCCCCCCGTCTAATTTTATTTCGTATAGTGGTTTAACAGAATAGGGCGGCACGGTGGCTTAGTGGTTTAGCATGTTCTCCTATCATTGCTAGGGATTCCCGGTCCATCTGGGTGGAGTTTCCATGTTCTCCCCGTGTCCGCGTGGGTTTCCTCCGGGTTCTCCGGTTTCCTCCCACAGTCCAAAAACATGGATCAAGGTCAATTGCGTTCCCCAAATTGCCCCATATAAAGTGTGAGTGAGTGTGTGTCCAGCGATAGATTGCCCCCACCTGTCTAATTTTATTTCGTATAGTGGTTTAACAGAATAGGGCGGCACGGGGGCTTAGTGGTTTAGCATGTTCTCCTATCATTGCTAGGGATTCCCGGTTCGAATCCCCATCTGGGTGGAGTTTCCATGTTCTCCCTGTGTCCGCGTGGGTTTCCTCCGGGTTCTCCGGTTTCCTCCCACAGTCCAAAAACATGGATCAAGTCAATTGCATTCTCCAAATTGCCCCATATAGAGTGTGTCTGTGCGTGTGAGTGTGTGCCCAGTGATAGATTGGCACCCTGTCCTGGGTGTGGCTGCCCGGTGCCCGTGACGTTCTCCCTTCCCCCTGCGACCCTAATATAGGATAAAGTGGAAGATAACGGATGGATGGGTTTAACAGAACAAGGCGGCACAGTGGCTTAGTGTTTAGCATGT
>JAFMOC010000236.1:257500-365000 GCA_019802505.1 Corydoras sp. C115
GGGTGGAGTTTCCATGTTCTCCCTGTGTCTGCGTGGGTTTCCTCCGGGTTCTCCGGTTTCCTCCCACAGTCCAAAAACATGGATCAAGTCAATTGATTTCTCAAAATTGCCCCATTTAGAGTGTGTTTGAGTGAGTGAGTGTGTGCCCAGTGATGGATTGGCGCCCTGTCCTGGGTCTATCTGCCCAGCGCCCGAGACGTTCTCCCCTGGATGGGCATGGGGAACCCCACCGCGACCCTAATAGAGGATAAAGCGGGAGATAATGAATGAATGAATGAATATATTCTAATATACCCAGAACAGGACGGCATGGTGACCTAGTGCTCATGTTCCCATTTCAGTGCTGGGGATCCAGGTTTGAATATATAGGGGCAATTTGAAGCAGCCAATTCACCTTGAATCCACGTTTTTGGACTGTGGGAGGAACACGTGGCATGGGGAGAACGTGGAAACTCCACCTAGATCAGGATGTGAACCTTGATCTCCCGCGGCGAGAGGGCGACTGATCCAGGGCGACACGGCGGCTTAGTGGTTAGCATGTTCTCCTCTCGGCACTGGGGATCCAGGTTCAAATCCCAATCTGGGTGGAGTTTCCTCCCACAGTCCAAAAACATGGATTCAAGGAGAACTGTCACCCATCTGTGCTGGGGATCCAGGTTTCAATCCTGATCCTAGTGGTTTTCATGTTCTCCTCGTGTTCTCCAGGTTCTCCGGTTATATCCCAGAGTCCAAAAACAAGGTGAATTGGCTGGTAAATTGCCCCTATATATAGTGTGCATGTGTATGTGAGTGTGCCCAGTAAATGGATTGGTGCCCTGTCCTGGGTGTATCTGCCCAGCGCCCGGAACGTTCTCCCCTGAATGGAAATGTTCAAGGTTCTAGTGATCGAAGATCCAAATGAACAAAATATTACATCCCATCGCGACTCAGGTTGTAAATAAAGCAGCAGCAGGGGGGGGGGGGTCCCCATGCCAACGAGAATGCTTTAGGCACTGGGCAAATGAACCCCGGACCGGACGTCAATCAGGGCACATGATCACTCACACATATGCACACACTATATAGGGGCAATTTAGAGCAGCCAATTCACCTTGAACCCCACGCATTCAGAGGAAACCCACGCAGACACACGGAGAACATGGGGATTCGAATCTGGATCCCCAGCGCTGACAGGGCAACCGATACGGGCGGTGTAGTGGTTAGCACGTCTGCCCTTTATCGTGGCGGATCCAGATTCGATTTAAGGTGAATTGGTGGCCATAAATTGCCCCTATATAATGTGTGTGTGTGTGTGTTCCCAGAGATAGAGTGATGCTTGGTCCGGGGTCTATCTGTCCAGCGCCTGACGTTTTCCCCTGGATGGGCATTGGGAACCCCTCCCACGACCCTTGCAGAGGATTAAAGGGAATATTAAAGGGAATATAAACGAGATGAGATGGATGGTTCCGCTGCTTAATCTGATTGGCTGAGCTGTTTATCCAGCCATGACATCATTAACAAGAACACAAACCTCAATGACACGACTGATAAGGCTCTATAAACGTTCCGTACTTCAACAGAACCATTGGAAATTTACAATATTGGTTTAAACCATATTATAAAGCGGGTAGTTCCGGTTCTTAAATCTGATTGGCTGAGCCGTTGGTCCTACATCACGCACACCTGAGCGCTTGACATTCGTATCAATGCGTGATATACAATACATTCTTTTAAATCATAAAACACAGATTAATATAAACAGTGAGTCGATTTGCGATGAGCGCTACGGTGGGATCACGGTACTCAGCGACCAATGTTCACTTTAAAAACCGGACTGATTCACATGGCGGAACATCAGTTGGAGAGCGTGGCATCATTGTGAATAAAGGGCCCCGTCACACACGCCTTAATAACTTCATTCCTAAAGGTTCAGATAACTACGGTTCCTGTTCTCGCAGATAACGGGTTCTAAACAGAATATGAACCTAAACATCTTTCCCTCATTTGAATAAAATATTTGTAAACTCAGGGCGGCACGGTGGCTTAGTGGTTAGCATGTTCTCCTCTCAGCACTAAAAACATGGATCAAGGTCAATTGCGTTCCCCAAATTGCCCCATATAAAGTGTGAGTGAGTGTGTGTCCAGCGATAGATTGCGCCCCCCTGTCTAATTTTATTTCGTATAGTGGTTTAACAGAATAGGGCGGCACGGGGGCTTAGTGGTTTAGCATGTTCTCCTCTCAGTGCCGGGAGCCCTGGTTCGAATCCCCATCTGGGTGGAGTTTCCATGTTCTCCCCGTGTCCACGTGAGTTTCCTCCGGGTTCGCCGCTTTCCTCCCACAGTCCAAAAACATGGATCAAGTCAATTGCGTTCTCCAAATTGCCCCATATAGAGTGTGTGTGTGTGAGTGAGTGTGTGCCCAGTGATAGATTAGCACCCTGTCCTGGGTGTGGCTGCCCGGCGCCCGAGACGTTCTCCCCTGGATGGGCATGGGGAACCCCCCCCCGCGACCCTAATAGAGGATAAAGTGGAAGATAACGGATGGATGGGTTTAACATTACAGGGTGGCACAGGGGCTTAGTAGCATGTACTCCATTCATGTCCGTGTGGGTTTCCTCCGGGTTCTCCGCTTTCCTCCCACAGTCCAAAAACATGGATTAAGTCAATTGAGTTCTCCAAATTGCCCCATATAGAGTGTGTCTGTGCGTGTGAGTGTGTGTCCAGCGATGGATAAAGGTTCAGATTCTCGCAGATAACGGGTTCTAAACAGAATATGAACCTAAACATCTTTCCCTCATTTGAATAAAATATTTGTAAACTCAGGGTGGCACAGTGGCTTAGTGGTTAGCATGTTCTCCTCTCAGCACTAGGGATTCCCGGTTCGAATCCTCATCTGGGTGGCGTTTCCATGTTCTTCCCGTGTCTGCGTGGGTTTCCTCCGGGTTCTCCGGTTTCCTCCCACAGTCCAAAAACATGGATCAAGTCAATTGAGTTCTCCAAATTGCCCCATATAGAGTGTCTGTGTGAGTGAGTGTGTACCCAGCGATAGATTGGCACCCTGTCCTGGGTGTATCTGCCCAGCGCCCGAAACGTTCTACCCTGGATGAGCATGGGGAACCCCCGCGACCCTAATAGAGATAAAGCGGGAGATAATGGATGAATGAATGAATGTAAACTCACCATCTTCAACCAATATGGTGATCATGTTGACGATAACCAGGGTGGTTATGAACCTGTTGAACCATTTGTCTGAAGAGGAACTGATTAAGGAACCGTACATGGATCTTTTATTCTAAAGCACCTCTACCGATCTGGTTAACCACCAAAACTGATCCAGATAACTAGACGGTTCCCCCTTCTTACACACGGAACACCCAGAACAGGACGGCATGGTGACAGTGGTCAACACGTTCCTGTCTCAGTGCTGGGGATCCAGGTTTGAATATATAGGGGCAATTTGAAGCAGCCAATTCACCTTGAATCCACGTTTTTGGACTGTGAGAGGAAACCCACGCTGACACGGGGAGAACGTGGAAACCCCACTTAGATCAGGATGTGAACCTGGATCTCCCGCGGCGAGAGGGCGACTGATCCAGGGCGGCAAGGCGGCTTAGTGGTTAGCATGTTCTCCTCTCGGCACTGGGGATCCAGGTTCAAATCCCAATCTGGGTGGAGTCTCCTCCCACAGTCCAAAAACATGGATTCAAGAACTGTCGCCCATCTGTGCTGGGGATCCAGGTTCGAATCCTGATCCTAGTGGTTTTCATGTTCTCCTCGTGTTCTCCAGGTTCTCCGGTTTTTGCGCAAAGTCTAAAAACAAGGTAAAATGACTGGTAAATTGCCCCTATATATAGTGGGCATGTGTGTGTGTGTGTTGTGAGTGTGCCCAGTAAATGGATCGGTGCCCTGTCCTGGGTGTATCTGCCCAGCACCCGGAACGTTCTTCCCTGAATGGACAAGTTCAAGGTTCTAGTGATCGAAGATCCAAATGAACAAAATATGACGTCCCATCACGACTTGGCGACTCAAGGAGGATGAGTCCCCCACTGAGTCTTGGTCCTCCCAAGGGTTCTTCCTTAAATAACAACATAACAGGGAGTTTTTGGATGGAACCTGAATGGTGGATGGTGGTGGATGGAACCTGAATGGATGGAACCTGAATATTAATTGGACGGGCGGTCCTGCAGGACGCCCCCTAATGGACTCACATATAGTTTTCCAGTTGTTAGAGTTTTTCCATTTGTTTAATATCTGGACATGGCTGTCCTACACTGTTGTTGCTGCCTGGCCGCTCAAGGAGGACGAGTCCCCCACTGAGTCTCGGTCCTCACAAGGTTTCTTCCTTAAATAACAACATAACAGAGAGTTTTTTCTTGCCACTGTCGCTTCGGCTTGCTCTTTGGGGGTTTAAAGGCTTTTCATTCTGTAAAGCTGCTTTGTGACAATGTACTGTTGTAAAAAGCGCTCTATAAATAAATTACTTGAACTTGAACTCGGCGGCACGGTGGCTTAGTGGTTAGCACGTTCTCCTCTCAGCACTAGGGATTCCCGGTTCGAATCCCCATCTGGGTGGAGTTTCCATGTTCTCCCCGTGTCTGCGTGGGTTTCCTCCGGGTTCTCCGGTTTCCTCCCACAGTCCAAAAACATGGATCAAGTCAATTGAGTTCTCCAAACTGCCCCATATAGAGTGTGTCTGTGTGAGTGAGTGTGTACCCAGCGATGGATTGGCGCCCTGTCCTGGGTCTATCTGACCAGCGCCCGAGACGTTCTCCCCTGGATGTGCATGGGGAACCCCACCGCGACCCTAATAGAGGATAAAGCGGGAGATAATGAATGAATGAATGAACTCAGGTTGTAAATGAAGCAGCAGCAGAAAAAAGATACTATTTAGGATCTTGTGAGCGAACAGGCCCATGGGAGCATTGATTGAATGCATGGTCCGGAACCGCAGCATCCTCCGGTCACATTTTGAGAAGATGTCGTCCTCATTCTGTGAGATGTTAAATCTGACCAGCTGGTTCAGGTCATCGTCAGACATCAGCTCCAGCTTTCCGTCCTCTGGAACGGGAACCGTGACAGAACATAAGCATCAGCACGCAAGATAGCAACACATAGCACTGAACCTGCATCTGATTGGTTAATAGGTTTGAGTTCTTGAAATGAATAGGATACGGGGCGGCACGGTGGCTTAGTGGTTAGCATGTTCGAATCCCAATCTGGGTGGAGTTTCCATGTTCTCCCCATATCCGCGTGGGTTTCCTCCGGGTTCTCCGGTTTCCTCCCACAGTCCAAAAACATGGATCAAGTCAATTGAGTTCTCCAAATTGCCCCATATAGAGTGTGTCTGTGTGAGTGAGTGTGTGCCCAGTGATCGATTGGTGCCCTGTCCTGGGTCTATCTGCCCAGCGCCCGAAACGTTCTCCCCTGGATGGGCATGGGCATGGGCGACCCTAGTCAAGGAAAAACAGGAAGATATTGGATGGATGATTGGAGTCAGTGATGTGGCAGCACGATGGCTTAGTGGTTAGCATGTTCTCCTCTCAGCACTAGGCATTCCCAGTTCGAATCCCAATCTGGGTGGAGTTTCCATGTTCTCCCCGTGTCCGTGTGCTTTCCTCTGGATTCTCCGGTTTCCTCCCACAGTCCAAAAACGTCAAGTCAATTGTCAAGTCATGATTGAATTCTCCAAATTGCCCCATATAGAGTGTGTATGTGTGAGTGAGTGTGTGTCCAGTGATAGATTGCCCCCCTGTCCTGGGTGTATCTGCCCAGCGCCCGAGACGTTCTCCCCTGGATGGGCATGGAGAACCCCCCTGCAACCCCAATAGAGGATAAAGCGGAAGCTAAGAGATGGATACGGAGTACATATGCACACATACACACACCATTTTTTAAAATGACAAAATGTAAATGTAAAGTTAAATAAAACTTTATTTAATAATCAGTTAATTAGAATCCCATTAAAGTCAGAACATGTGATAACGGGCGTGGCTCAGTGGTCAGCACATCCACCTCCCAGCACTGGGGATCCAGGTTTGAATCCCAATCTGGTTGGAATTTGTATGTTCTCCCCATGTCCACGTGGGTTTCCTCCGGGTTCTCCGGTTTCCTCCCACAGTCCAAAAACATGGATTTAAGATGAATTGGCTGGTAAAATTCCTATATCTAAATTGTCCCCAAATAGTGAGTGTGTATCCAGTGATGGATTGGGGACCCGTCCTGGGTGGACATGGGGAACCCTCGGAATGCCTCCCCAGGAGGGGGTTAAGCATAATCAAATAACATCACTGACTCCATCTATCCATCCATTGTCTTCCGCTTTATCCTATGCTAGGGTTGTGTGTGTGGGGGGGGGTTCCCCATGCCCATCCAGGGGAGAACGTTTCGGGCGCTGGGCAGATACACCCAGGACAGAACGCCAGTCTATCGCTGGACACACACACAGACACACAGACACAATTGGAGAACTCAATTGTATTAATCCATGTTTTTGGACTGTGGGAGGAAACCTGAGAACCCAGAGGAAACCCACGCAGACATGGGGAGAACATGGAACCTTCACCCAGATTGGGATTCGAACCGGGAATCCCTAGTGCTGAGAGGAGGACATGCCAAACCACTAAGCCACCATGCCGCCCCATCACTGACTCCAATCATCCATCCATTATGTTCCGCTTTATCCTCTATTAGGGTCATGGGGGGGTTCCCCATGCCCATCCAGGGGAGAACGTCTCGGGCGCTGGGCAGATAGACCCAGGACAGGGCACCAATCTATTGCTGGGCACACACTCACTCACTCACACACACACTCTTTATGGGGCAATTTTGGAAAATTCAATTGACTTGATCCATGTTTTTGGACTGTGGGAGGAAACCAGAGAACCCGGAGGAAACCCACGCGGACACGGGGAGAACATGGAAACTCCACCCAGATTGGGACTCGAACCGGGAATCCCTAGTGCTGAGAGGAGAACATGCTAACCACTAAGCCACCGTGCTGCACCATCACTGACTCCATCCATCCATCCATTATCTTCCACTTTATCCTCTATTAGGGCCGCGGGGGGAGGGGGGGGGGTTCCCCATGCCCATCCAGGGGAGAACGTTTCGGGCGCTGGGCAGATACACCCAGGACAGGACGCCAATCTATCACTGGACACACACTCACTCACACACACACACTCTATATGGGGCAATTTAGAGAACTCAATTGACTTGATCCATGTTTTTGGACTGTGGGAGGAAATCGGAGAACCCGGAGGAAACCCACGCGGACACGGGGAGAACATGGAAACTCTACCCAGATTGGGATTCGAACCGGGAATCCCTAGCGCTGAGAGGAGAACATGCTAACCACTAAGCCACCGTGCTGCACCATCACTGACTTCATCCATCCATCCATTATCTTCCACTTTAGCCTATATTAGGGTCGCGGGGGGAAGGGGGGGTTCCCCATGCCCATCCAAGGGAGAACGTTTTGGGCGCTGGGTAGATACACCCAGGACCGGACGCCAATCTATCACTGGACACACACACTCACTCACACAGACACACACTCTATATGGGGCAATTTGGAGAACTCAATTGACTTGATCCATGTTTTTGGACTGTGGGAGGAAAACAGAGAACCCGGAGGAAACCCACGCGGACATGGGGAGAACATGGAAACTCCACCCAGATTGGGATTCGAACCGGGAATCCCTAGCGCTGAGAGGAGAACATGCTAAGCCACTAAGCCACCCATCACTGACTTCAATCATCCATACTTTCATCATCGCTTTGCACTTTGAATCTCAAACGAGGTTCAAACCACGTGACGTGCTCCAGGCTGCAGAAGCGGGGCTGCTCTGCAGCGCCACCCCGTGGTGCCTCGCGTGAGAACGTACCGAGGAGGTTCTGCGTGGTGTATTTGACGGTGACCCGGCGCTCTCGGGTCAGATCGAAGCGCTGGAGCAGTTTGAGCTGGAACTTCTCCCCTCGGGTCAGATCTTTCTCCATGATCTGCTTCTGCACCGGAGCGGGGCCGGGAGACGCCGCGGCCGCCATGTTTCAGTCTGCAGAGAAAACGCCAACAAACGCGGGACAAGCTGACGAGCGGCTGCGGCTGAGCTGCCAAGTCGACGGAACCCGTTCTGTTATGAGAGTTTCTATAGCAACCGGCGTGTGACGTCATTCAGCATTCTGGAACATCTGACGAGACGCTTGTTGCACATGACGTCACAGAACAGTGAACACACACACACACACACACACACACACACCACATTTATTCATTCATTCATTATCTCCCGCTTTATCCTCTATTAGGGTCGCGGTGGGGTTCCCCATGCCCATCCAGGGGAGAACGTCTCGGGCGCTGGGCAGATACACCCAGGACAGGACGCCAATCCATCGCTGGGCTGAGTGTGTACTCACTCACACACACACACTCTATATGGGGCAATTTTGAGAATTCAATTGACTTGATCCATGTTTTTGGACTGTGGGAGGAAACCGGAGAACCCGGAGGAAACCCACGCAGACACGGGGAGAACATGGAAACTCCACCCAGATGGGGATTCGAACCGGGAATCCCTAGCGCTGAGAGGAGAACATGCTAACCACTAAGCCACCGTGCCGCCCACACCACATTTATATATATATATATATATATTCATTCATTCATCCATTATCTTCCGCTTCATCCTATATTAGGGGCATGGGGGGGTACACACATACACACTCTATATGGGGCAATTTTGGAGAACTCAATTGTGTAAATCCATGTTTTTGGACTGTGGGAGGAAACCTGAGGAAACCCAGAGGAAACCCACGCAGACACTGGGAGAACATGGAACCTTCACCCAGATTGGGATTCGAACCGGGAATCCCTAGTGCTGAGAGGAGAACATGCCAAACCACTAAGCCACCCAATCTGCCCAATCACTGACTCCAATCATCCATCCATTATGTTCCGCTTTATCCTCTATTAGGGTCATGGGGGGGGGTTCCCCATGCCCATCCAGGGGAGAACGTTTTGGGCGCTGAGAAGATACACCCAGGACAGAACGCCAATCCATCGCTGGGCACACACACACTCACACACACACACATATACACACACACACACACACACACTATATGGGGCAATTTGGAGAACTCAATTGACTTGATCCATGTTTTTGGACTGTGGGAGGAAACTGGAGAACCCGGAGGAAACCCACACGGACACGAGGAGAACATGGAAACTTGTGTGTATATATATGTATATATATATATGTGTGTGTGTGTGTGTGTGTGTATATATATATATACAATATAGAGAGGGCATATACATACAATACTGTACAATATATGTTCCTGGTTCGAATCTCCATCTGGGTGGAGTTTCCATGTTCTCCCCGTGTCTGTGTGGGTTTCCTCCGGGTTCTCCGGTTTCCTCCCACAGCCCAAAAACATGGATCAAGGTCAATTGAGTTCTCCAAATTGCCCCATATAGAGTGTGTTTGTGTGTGAGTCAGTGTGTGTCCAGCGATAGATTGGCGCCCTGTCCTGGGTGTATCTTCCCAGCGCCCGAGACGTTCTCCCCCCCCCCCCGCGACCGCGACCCTAGCACAGGATAAAGCAGATGGATGGGGTGGATGGAGATTATATATATATTGTGTGTGTGAGCATTTATTTCCTCACCTGCCATTTTATCATTTTATCATTTTATCATTTTATCAGGTAAACCTCTCCGTTTTTTCAGCTCCACTGATATAGATGGACTTTGTAAAATACCCATCGTCTATCTTTCTCCACATACTTTGTTAGTGCACTTTAGTAAGTTCTCCAATAATCAGGATCCCCACACAGGAGGTCGTAAGGTGGTGGATGATTCTCAGTACTGCAGTGATGCTGACATTGTGGTGTTGGGGCTGTGTCAGTGTGTGGTAACTGGTCCCCCATAAATTCACTGATGATTATTACAAGAATCACTAGCTCCTTACATCTTAACGGTACCGAGTTGGAGTTGGACCCAGCTGTGGTTCTGCTGGCTCTCTGGCCCAGAGGAGGCCCTCACCTGACTCACGTTTTTTGTACCACAGATCATATCTGGTCTAAGTCAGTCAGGCGGTGCTACCTTCACGTGTTTCACATGTTGCTGTCCCATGGCTCTTATGTAATACTATGTGGCTCATATCTGGCAACCGTGAATGGCTTTCGGCAGGTTGCCCAGAACATGTTATTATCTGGGACCATCCTTTACCTTCAGAACTATGTAAGTTCCTCGAGATGCTCAAAACATGTCTGAGTATTTAGTCTAGGGGTGTATTCAACAAAGGATTTTCATAGTCGAATCTGATTCGTCAGATTTTCCCTATAGTCGACTGATAGTCGAATCAGTTAAAATTTCACCACAAGATGGCGCTATAAGCGTGGTTTTAAAAAAGATTTTTTTTATATTTTACTTGTTTTTCTAGAGCACCGTAAATGGGATCCCCGGATTTTGGAAAAACCTAAAAAAAAACTAAAAACCTAAAAATTAGGATGATTTTATTTGACAAAAGGCTATATATATATATATATATATATATATATATATATATATATATATATATATATAACGAAAACAAAGACATTTCATGTAAAAACTAATGCTTAGCAGCAGCCATGGGCTCCCCCATGTGGTCAAAATGGTACATTCGACTATGAGGTTCATAGTCGACTACGGTTCTCCGAATCGAATCGTCGAATCAGCGAATATTGCAGCTCACCCCTAATTTAGTCCATGTTGACATGATGACATCATACAGATGTTGTCCACTACTGCACAGCCATGATGCTACACTCATGTACTATCACACGAAAGGTTCTCTAATGGACTGCGATCCAGTGAGGTGGAGGTCGTGTGATCAAAGGGGGATCAAACCCCATCGTCATGTTTAAGTAAGCGTTTTGGGATGACACTGACATCCATCCTGGCTTGAATCCCATTCCTTCAAAATCTTCGTGGATTTCCTCTGGGTTCTCCGGTGTCCTCCCACAGTCCAAAAACATGCATTCAAGGTGATTCCACACCTCTAAAGGACGTTAAAGATGGAGCCACAGTGCCAGAAAGAATAAAGATCCACTGTGGCGCCCCCTTATGGGAACAGCCAGAAGAAGAGGACGAAAAAAAGGAGAATTCCTGATTTTTTTTTCTGAGCCAACAGTCTTTTTTTTCATGGCTATTGACTTACAAGAAGAATCAAGTTCCTTTAAAGAGGAACAAATAGCTGGAAAATGAAAATTGAACAGGGAGCCTGTACCTGAGGGAGGAGTAATCAATAATGTTTAGACAGCAGAACAAGACATACAGACAGGAGATCAATACGGGGAGGAATGCCCTCTCTCACACTCCACAGTTTTAAGAGAGTGTGTGTGTCCTGCTGACCTTATACAATCAGTTCAGGTCTTTATTTAAGGCTTTGCTCCCCTGTGAGGTGAGTGTGCAGTAATTATGGAGAGGCGGGGAGTGGCTTTGTGCCAACAGCAATCCGAATCTGTGCAACGCTCCTTATTATGTAACGTGCAGCAGTTTTACAAACCTGCAGAGACTATATCAAAGATTTCCATTTTAAAAAATGAAATCTATATCCGGGCAGCACGGTGGCTTAGTGGTTAGCACGTTCTCCTCTCAGTGCTAGGGATTCCCGGTTCGAATCCCCATCTGGGTGGAGTTTCCATGTTCTCCCCGTGTCTGCGTGGAGCCCCATATAGAGTGTGTATGTGTGAGTGTGTGCCCAGCAATAGAATAGTGCCCTGTCCTGGGTGTATCTGCCCAGTGCCCGAGACGTTCTCCCCTGGATGGGCATGGGGAACCCCCCCTCCCCCCGCGACCCTAATATAGGCTAAAGTGGAAGATAATGGATGGATGGATGGAGTCAGTGATGGTGCAGCACGGTGGCTTAGTGGTTAGCATGTTCTCTCAGCACTAGGGATTCCCGGTTTGAATCCCCATCTGGGTGGAGTTTCCATGTTCTCCCCGTGTCTGCGTGGGTTTCCTCCGGGTTCTCCGGTTTCCTCCTAAAACATGGATCAAGTCAATTGAATTCTCAAAAATTGTCCCATATAGAGTGTGTCTGTGTGAGTGAGTGTGTGCCCAGCGATGGATTGGCGCCCTGTCCTGGGTGTATCTGCCCAGCGCCCAAGACGGTCTCCCCTGGATGGGCATGGGGAACCCTTTATAGGAAAAAGCGGGAGATAATGAATGAATAAATGAATGAATGAATGAATATCCGTCATCTTTCTCCAGCGTTTTTTTTTTTTTTCAGATTGCATACAGATGTGGGTCACCTCTGGCTGAGATATGGTACTGCTGACCCACATGCAAGCTACGCATTTGAATGTTCATTGGTCTCACATGTCCAAAAAAAACTTCTGAAATAGATATGGTGCAAATCTGGCACCTTGTTCTAGTGCCCACATCTTGTGACCACATGACACCAGAGTGGGTCAGAGCAATTTTGGTTTCTGGCGTGCATGTGCACAAAGTGGGAGGGGGTTTCCTTTGAGAGCGTGTTCCCCCCTACGTTAAATAAATAAAAGAAATGACAGAAAGCAAGGCTGCATATAAATCTGTGCCCTACACTTCTGAAACACTAGGGGGTTGTCCTTACACCAGTTGAGGTGGGTGGTTGAGGTGAGGTAGATGGGGTGGGTGGATGAAGTGGGTGGTTGAGATGTGTGGATCAGGTGGGTGGATGAGATGGGTGAGTGGACAACCTGGTTAAGTGGATAAACTGGGTGGATGGAGTGGGTGGGTGAGCTGGGTGAGCTGGGTGGATGGGGTGAGCTGGGTGGGTGGGTAAGCTGGGTGGATGGGGTGAGCTGGGTGGATGGGGTGGGTGGATGAGCTGGGTGGATGGAGTGAGCTGGGTGGATGGGGTGGGTGGGTGAGCTGGGTGGATGGAGTGAGCTGGGTGGATGGAGTGAGCTGGGTGGATGGGGTGGGTGGGGTGAGCTGGGTGGATGGAGTGAGCTGGGGTGGATGGGGTGGGGGGGTGAGCTGGGTGGATGGGGTGGGTGGATGAGCTGGGTGGATGGAGTGAGCTGGGTGGATGGGATGACTGGATGGAGTGGATAGGGTGAGCTGGGTGAATGGGGTGAGTGGGTGGATGGGGTGGGTGGGTGAGCTGGGTGGATGGGGTGGGTGGATGGAGTGAGCTGGGTGGATGGGGTGGGTGGTGAGCTGGGTGGATGGGGTGAGTGGATGGAGTGAGCTGGGTGGATGGAGTGAGCTGGGTGGATGGGGTGGGTGGGTGAGCTGGGTGGATGGAGTGAGCTGGGTGGATGGGGTGGGTGGGTGAGCTGGGTGGATGGAGTGAGCTGGGTGGATGGGGTGGGTGGGTGAGCTGGGTGGATGGGGTGGGTGGATGAGCTGGGTGGATGGAGTGAGCTGGGTGGATGGGATGACTGGATGGAGTGGATGGGGTGAGCTGGGTGAATGGGGTGAGTGGGTGGATGGGGTGGGGTGGGTGAGCTGGGTGGATGGGGTGGGTGGATGGAAGTGAGCTGGGGGTGGATGGGGTGGGTGGGTTGAGCTGGGTGGATGGGGTGGGTGGGTGTGAGCTGGAGTGGGATGGGCGTGGAGGAGTGAGCTGGGTGGGTGTAGTGAGAGGGTGGATGGAGTGAGCTGGGTGGGATGGGGTGGGATGGGTGAGCTGGGGGGATGGGGGTGGTGGATGAGCTGGGTGGATGGAGGAGTGAGCTGGGTGGATGGGATGACTGGATGGAGTGGATGGGGTGAGCTGGGTGAATGGGATGACTGGATGGAGTGAGCTGGGTGGATGGGGTGAGTGGATGGGGTGAGCTGGGTGGATGGGGTGGGTGGATGAGCTGGGTGGTGGGGTGGGGGAGCTGGGGTGCCGATGGGGTGGTGTGGATGAGCTGGGTGGATGGGGTGAGCTGGGTGGATGGGGTTGAGTGGATTGGGGTGAGCGCGGGTGGATGGGGTGGGTGGATGAGCTGTGGGTGGATGGGGGTGAGCTGGGTGGAATGGATGGGGTGGGTGGATGAGAAGGAGCTGAGTGGATGGGGGGTGAGCTGGGTGGATGGGGTGGGGTGGATGAGCTGGGTGGATGGGGGTGAGCTGGGTGGATGGGGTGAGTGGATGGAGAAAAGTGGAAAGGGGGGTGAGCTGGGTGGATGGGAGTGAGTGGGATGGATGAGCCCCCACTGGGTGTGGCAGAGATGAAAACAGGAAAGGAGGGAGTGGAGTGGAAGGAGAGATGGACCAGCGGCACGAACCAGGTGCGAGTGAGTGGATGGATGCCCCAGAGGCAGAATGAAGACAGAGTAGTCTCCGGTCCGCAGGAGCCCAGCGATCGGAGCAGACGAGAGAGGGAGAAATTGAAGCAATTACTTCAGAGAGGAGGATGGAGGAAGGTGTTGCCATGGAAATGAAAGGTCCGGTTTGGATTGGACGCAGCAGGTGACCTCCACTTTTGCTGATTGTTCATTTAAAGACATAAAGGGAAACAGTTTATCAGACACTCGGAGCTGAGCACCGTAACTGATTGTGTGGACGTAGCTTTCAACTCAGTCTTTGGTATCGCCAGTCTCACGTCTCCACTCTGAAGCTCCTGCTTGTTAAACCTTCAAATTGAAGAAGTAACAAGAGGAGGAGGGGAAGCTGTCATATAGAATAGTAGAGAATAGTGAGAATAGACAGAGATCCCAGAGATGGAAGAGGAGATAGAAGAAAGAGTAGATGATTCTAGAAAGAGTCGATAAGAGTGATAGAGATAATACTAGATAATAGCAAAATCTGCTAAAGATATATATAATACCATATAGATATATGTAATAGAATACGCTTTATATATCTCCTAATAGAAGATATAGTCAAGAAAATAACCCTCAAACCTGAAAGAGAGATCAAAATCTAATAACCCAAAATATATTATATATATAGTAACTCGTGATAATATAACCGACTTAGATAATCATATATACACAGTATATAGAATATATCTCAACTATAGATAGATACTAGATATACACTCTTATACGATTAAAGATAGTGTTATATGGAAAATATAGATTTATTTCTATCATTTATTATTTATATAAATATAGAAATATATTATATATCTTTTTATTCTCAATATTCCCTCTTTCCCCCCTTCCTTTTTCTATGTTTCCTCTCTTCCTTTCTTCATTCCTCTTTTCTCAATATGATCCTATTCTTTTTTCTCTATTTTTCCTCCTCTTTTAATCATACTCCTCTCTCTCCCTCTTCTAGACTTTTTCCTCTCCTACTCTTCTCCCTTCTCTTTTATCTTTTTTTTTCTTTACCTCTTCCTATTTTTCTTTCTCCTCCCTCCTTTCTCTTCCTTTCTATCTCTCCCTCTTTTTCTCTCAATCTCCCGCTCTTCTCTCTTTTTCTCTCTCTCTCTTTTTCTTTCTCTCTCCCTCTCTTTCCTTTTTTTTCTTGATCTTCTTCCTCTTTCCTCTCTCCATCTCTATTTATTTTTCTCCTCTCCCCCTGCTCCCTCCCTTCTCCCTCTCTCCAACCTCTCCCTATTTTCCTCTCTATCTCTACTCCTCCCTCCCTCTTTTTCCTGAAACTTATCCTTATATCTTCTTCTTTTCTCTCTCTCTTTCCCTCTCTATTCTCTGATCTCTTTCTCCCTTTTCCTCATTTTCTCTTCTTCTATTCTCTCTTCTCTCCTCTTTTTCTTTATCCTTTCCTTTTTCTCTATCTCTCTCTCTTCTCTTCTCTCATCTTCTCTCTCTCTCGCTCTCTCTCTATTTCTCTCTCTCTTTTTCTCTCTCTCTCTCTCTCTCTTATTCTCTCTCGCTCTCTCTCTCTCTTATTCTCCTCTCCTCTCTCTCTCTTATTCTCCTCTCTCTCTCTCTCTCTTCTCCCTTCATTCTCCTCTCTCTCTACGGCTCTCTCTCTCTATTCTCTCTCTCTCTCTCTCTCCTCCTTCTTCTCTCTCTCTCTCTCGCTCTCTCTCTCTCTCTCTCTCTCTTCTCTCTCTCCACCTCTCCCTCATTCTCTCTCTCTCTCTCTCTCTCTCTCTCTCTCTTATTCTCTCTTATTCTCTCTCTCTCTCTCTCTCTCTCTCCCCCTCAATCTCTCTCTCTCTCGCTCTCTCTCTTATTCTCTCTCTCTCTCTCTCTCTCTCTCTTTCTCTCTCTCTCTTTCTCTTATTCTCTCTCTCTTTCTCTCTCTCTTTCTCTCTCTCTCGCTTACTTTCTCTCTCTCTCTCGCTTACTCTCTCTCTCTCTCACTCTCTCTCTCTCGTTCTTTCTCTCGTCTCTCCCTCCTCCTCATATCTCTCTCTCTCTCTCTCTCACTCACTCTCTCTCTTTCTCTCTCGCTTACTCTCCCTCTCTCTCTCTTGCTCACTCTCTCTCGCTCACTCTCCCTCTCTCGTCTCTCCCTCCCTCTCATATCTCTCCAGTCTCTCTCTCTTTCACATTTCTTCCCTCTCTCCTGTTTCTCCCATTTCCGCTCTTTCCCTCGCTCTCTCTCTTTCACATCCCTTCCTCTCTCTCTCTCTCTCTCTCTCTCTCTCTCTCCTCTTTCCTGTCTCTGCCTGCCTCTCATATCTCTTCAGTCTCTCCCTCTCTCACATTTCTTCCCTGTCTTCTGTCTCGTTCTCTCCTGTCTCTCATGTTTCTTCCTCTTTCTCATATCTCTTCCGTCTCTCCCTCTCTCTGCCGTTTCTCCTTCTCTCTCATATCTCTCCTATTTCTCCCTCTCTCTCCCTCTTCCGTCCCTCTTTCTATCCCATCTTTCCCGTCTCTCTCCCCTATCTCTTCCTCTTCCTCTCTCTTTCTCTCTCTGTCTCTCATGTTTCTTCCTCTGTCTCATATCTCTCCCCGCTCTCTCCCGTCTCCACCCCCCCTCTCTCCCGTCTCATTAACGCGGAGCTCAGTGGTGGTGTAGCAGGTGACAGGGAGAACTAATCACTCCGCAGATTAAAAATAAATGAAGAGAAACGTGTTTTAGAAAAACGGCAGAGCGCAGATCATAAATCATCCCAGCTGAAGCGAGAGCTCTCTCAACTGTCCACCCCCCCCACACACACACACACTCCCTACACACACACACACCCCACACACACCCCACACACACCATCTCACAGACACCACAGACAAATTACATTACAGAAATCACATTACTGCAGCCTTTCGGGGAGGACAAGTGAAGGGGAAAGAAAGAGAGAGAGAGAGAGAGAGAGAGAGAGAGAGAGGTAGAGACTGAGAGGGGAGAAGAGATGGAAAGGTGGAGAGATTGAGGGAGAGGTGGAGAGATGGAAAGGTCCAAGAGAGGGAGAGATGGAGAGATTGAGGGAGAGATGGAGAGATTGAGGGAGAGGTGGAGAGATTGAAGGAGAGGTGGAGAGATTGAGGGAGAGGTGGAGAGATTGAAGGAGAGGTGGAGAGATTGAGGGAGAGGTGGAGAGATGGAGAGAGAGAGATAGAGAAAGGTGGAGAGAGAGAGAGGTGAAGAAGTGGAGAGGGAGAGGTGGAGAGAGAGATGGAAAGATGGAGGGGAGATATGGAGAGATCGAGAAAGGTGGAGAGAGAGAGAGATGGAGAGGTGGAGAGAGAGAGGTGAAGAGGTGGAGAGAGAGAGGTGAAGAGGTGGAGAGAAAGGTGGAGAGAGAGAGGGAGAGGTGGAGAGAGAGGTGAAGAGGTGGAGAGAGAGAGAGAGAGGTGGAGAGATGGAGAGGTGGAGATATGGAGAGATCGAGAAAGGTGGAGAGGGAGAGGTGGAGAGAGAGAGGTGAAGAGGTGGAGAGAGAGAGGGAGAGGTGGAGAGAGAGAGGGGGAGAGATAGAAAGATGGAGAGATGGAAAAAGGGCGGACAGAAAGATGGAGGGAGGGGTGGAGAGATGGAGAGAGAGAGAGAGAGAGAGAAAGGTGGAGAGGTGGAGAGAGAGATGGAGAGGTGGAGCTGGAGACATGGGGAGGTAATGACACGCCCCAGAATGAATGAGATGATAAAATCAACAAGAGTTTAAAACTCAAGCTCCCATGATGCCCCTTTGTTTCTCCTCTGATCATACAGATGAACTTTGTAGTTCTACAGTTCTGCAGTGACAGTCTGGTTCTCTGCATACTCTGATGATCTGGAGCATGGACCTATCATTTAGGTGGTGGATAACGGCACTGTATGTTGTGATTGGTGTTCTCTGTCCAGCAGCACAACACACTCGCACCACCACCACCACCACCACGACAGTATCACTGCAGTAATGAGAATCATCCACCACCCTAATATCACCTTTATTGGGGTCCTGGTCATCGAAGAACATACTAAAGCAAGTATGTGGAGAAACAGATGGACTACGGAATGGAACAGTAGAACTACAAACCTTTATGATCAGAGGAACTGAAACACACAAGCTGGAGGTTCCACTCAGCCGTGAGGGCATTCTAAGGTTCTATCCATCCATCCATTATCTTCCGCTTTATCCTCTATTAGGGTCGTGGGGGGGGGGGGGGGGGGGTTTCCCCATGCCCATCCAGGGGAGAACGTTTCGGGTGCTGGGCAGATACACCCAGGACAGGGCACCAACCTATCACTGGACACTCACTCACACAAACACTCTATATGGGGCAATTTGGAGAACTCAATTGACTTGATCCATGTTTTTGGACTGTGGGAGGAAACCGGAGAACCCGGAGGAAACCCATGCGGACACGGGGAGAACATGGAAAACAGATAGGGATTCGAACCGGGAATCCCTAATGCTGAGAGGAGAACATGCTAAACCACTAAGCCACCGTGCCGCCCTCTAAGGTTCTAATGAACCCAAATAAAACACTAAGTGATGTAGTGCTAGCATGTTCATCTCTTAATGCTGAAGATCCAGGTTTGAATCTCGATCTGAGTGGAGCTCCATGTTCTCCCTATGTTCCAGTAGGTGTTCTCCGGTTTCCTCCCACAGTCCAAAAACATGGATTCAAGGTGAACTGGATGATCTATATTGTGTGTAAGTGAGTGTGTGCCCAGTGATAGATTGGCACCCTGTCCTGGGTATATCTGCCCAATGCCTGAAACGTTCTCCCTTGGATGGGAATGGGGAACCCCCCACGACCCTAATAGAGCCAATCTATGGCTAAGTACTCACTCACTCACACAGACACAGCCTATTTTTTGGATGTGAGCAATGGATTTAAATATGGGCAATTTATAGCAACCTATTCACCTTGAATTCCTGTTTTTGGACTGTGGAAGGAAACCCACACAGACACGGGGAGAACATGGAAACTCCACCCAGATCGCGACACCAACCTGGATCCCCAGCCCTGAGATTTGGACGTGCGGACCACATGTGGACCACATAGAACTGTTATCAAACGAGGGCCACCGTTGGCCCGCGGGCCAACAGTGCCATGGGTTAGCCAAACCAGAACCACACCCGTATGCGATGAGGATATAAATATCGGACTGACTGATTAGCTGTTGGGCCTTTTCGCTCGTCTGCAGCCTGAGATCTATAAAACGAGATGAGATGATCGTAAAAGCTTACAATTTTAATACCAGGCTGTAATTTATGGGGCTGAAATAATGTGCCCTCAGTCAACCTCCCACCCCCACCTCAACCTCCCACCCCCACCCCAACCCCCACCCCAACCCCAACCCCAAAACACACAAGCAAAACCTAAACCTAAAATATCGGATATAATGTAAAATGGAGAATTTGGATGTTTAGTTATTAAGTAAGGGCGGCACGGTGGCTTAGTGGGTAGCACGTTCGCCTCTCAGCGCTAGGGATTCCCGGTTCGAATCCCCATCTGGGTGGAGTTTCTATGTTCTCCCCGTGTCTGCGTGGGTTTCCTCCGGGTTCTCCGGTTTCCTCCCACAGTCCAAAAACATGGATCAAGTCAATTGAATTCTCAAAATTGTCCCATATAGTGTGTGTCTGTGTGAGTGAGTGTGTACCCAGCAATAGATTGGCGCCCTGTCCTGGGTGTATCTGCCCAGCGCCCGAGATGTTCTCCCCTGGATGGGCATGTGGAACCCCACCGCGACCCTAGTAGAGGATAAAGCGAGAGATAATGGATGAATGAATGAATGTAAACTCACCATCTTCAACCAATATGGTGATCATGTTGACGATAACCAGGGCGGTTATGAAGCTGTTGAACCACATGAGTGTGTGCCCAGCGATGGATTGGCGCCCTGTCCTGGGTGTGTCTGCCCAGCGCCCGAGATGTTCTCCCCTGGATGGGCATGGAGAACCCCACCGCGACCCTAGTAGAGGATAAAGCGGGAGATAATGAATGAATGAGTTATTAAGTAAACACTTCAGTTCTGTAGATAAATCTGAGAGGAATTGGTTATTAAACAACGCCGTCCTCCCCGATTCTGTAATTCCGTCATAAATAATTAAATAAAAACATATACACAGTGGGCAACCGAATAAATCGGGGGCTTCGTCATTAATAATGCAGCAATGATTTGCTACAAAGTTTTGATTGGTTAGTCGGAATCCTTTATGAAGCCGACAGTGATGAATGATTCCTAAATTACATTATGTGTAATCATTTCGTTCATAGTCCTCGGTGATCGATTCGTTGTTTTGTCCTCTCGCGGTGCAGGACATTGGAACCATTGTTTGCTCGAGTCCCTTCATCAACTAGTTTTTTTCCCTTTTTTAATTAACTGAAGGGAAGTCGATATGTAAAGAGGACATCAGTGTCTTTAAGACACGACGAAAAAAAAACAACGACGCTTGGTTAACGATCCGCTCTGAACTGCGGATTCAAAGTGCGCTGCAGTTTTGCCTCTGACCGCTAGGAGCCGCTGCATAACTGCTAGAGCCCCAACCGCTGCTGACTTTTGTCCAGGGGTTGATTCCTGCTGTTTTTTTTTGATCAGCTGTTCTATTTGAACGTTCTTCAGGGTTTAAAGAACATCTTTTTGCAGAACCAGTCTCAAGTTTGGGGGTTCGAACCTCGAGTCCACTAAAACGTCCCGATTTGGGATTTAAGCATGGAACCTTAATCCCCATTACTCCAGGGGTGCTATATCAAAGTTGGCAGTATACGTGGGTCTACACGAATGACGTAATTCAACGTTAAATACGTCATTCTTTTAAATTGGGATTATTTTACACAAGGTCGCCTCTCAGCACTAGGGATTCCCGGTTCTAATCCCCATCTGGGTGGAGTTTCCATGTTCTCCCGTGTCTGTGTGGGTTTTCTCCGGGTTTTCCGGTTTCCTTTCACAGTCCAAAAACATGGATCAAGTCAATTGAGTTCTCCAAATTGCCCCATATAGAGTGTTTGTGTGAATGAGTGTGTGCCCAGCGATGGATTGGTGTCCTGTTCTGGGTGTATCTGCCCAGCACCCGAAGCGTTCTCCCCTGGATGGGCATGGGGAACCCCACCGCGACCCTAATAGAGGATAAAGCGGAAGATAATGAATGAATGAATGAATGTTCGCCTCTCAGCACTAGGGTTTCCCGGTTCGAATCCCCATCTGGGTGGAGTTTCCATGTTCTCCCGTGTCTGTGTGGGTTTCCTCTGGGTTTTCCGGTTTCCTCCCACAGTCCAAAAACATGGATCAAGTCAATTGAGTTCTCCAAATTGCCCCATATAGAGTGTGTCTGTGTGAGTGAGTGTGTGCCCAGCGATGGATTGGTGTCCTGTCCTGGGTGTATCTGCCCAGCACCCGAAACGTTCTCCCCTGGATGGGCATGGGGAACCCCACCGTGACCCTAATAGAGGATAAAGCGGAAGATAATGAATGAATGAATGAAGGTTTGCCTCTCAGCACTAGGGTTTCCCGGTTCGAATCCCCATCTGGGTGGAGTTTCCATGTTCTCCCGTGTCCGTGTGGGTTTCCTCTGGGTTCTCCGGTTTCCTCCGGCCATCCATCCATTATCTTCCACTTTATCCTCTAGTAGGGTCGCGGGGGGGTTCCCCATGCCCATCCAGGGGAGAACGTTTCGGGGGGTGGGCAGATACACCCAGGACAGGGCGCCAATCCATCGCTGGGCACACACTTACACACTCACACAGACACACTCTATATGGGGCAATTTTTGGAGAATTCAATTGACTTGATCCATGTTTTTGGACTGTGGGAGGAAACCAGAGAACCCAGAGGAAACCCACGCGGACATGGGGAGAACATGGAAACTCCACCCAGATTGGGATTCGAACCGGGAATCTGTAGTGCTGAGAGGAGAACGTGCTAACCACTAAGCCACCGTGCCGCCCAGGATGGACATCTGATGTAAAACTGTGCCTTGGTGACCCTAAATGGAAACAAGCAACCGCGGTCGTTTCAAGTTTCTGTTTTTGTCAGAAATAAGTAAACAGTACATTTTGGTCTCAATCACATAAACCCATGATAATGATCTTCAACCGCAAAACATCTACGTTCACAAAGAGCAGCACCCCAGTAACGGCATTGTAGCCCTGCAGACACAAAGATGTGCAAAATGTGGTACTCTACAATTCAACAGCTCTTCCTTCTGTTCTCTCCTTTAGCATTGTAGGCTGTAATAAATCTTAAACTACATTCAGAGACAAATAGCTTTCATTCCACAAGGAAACAATAGTCTGACGTGTGTTCTGACTTAAGAATGTCACGCTTTTGCAATCGAAGGAACGACAAGGAACCTGTTTTACGGAACAATAACACACTCTACGAGCAAATGTCCTGGGACACGTCCACATCACATTCCCAGGACAGGTCGCTTCCACGCGTCTATGCGGCCACTCTGGCTCAAAGAACATTTCAGAGATCAGACACTGATGATGGACCAGAGAACCAGGCTTCTACGGAACCATGCACAATCATTCGGCCTTCCCCAAACTGTTTACACAAAGCTCAATGCATATGATTGCTCAAAATGCATCAACTCCACAATTAAAAGTTAAATTATATTAAATAAAAAAAATGTTACAAGGGCGGCACGGTGGCTTAGTGGTTAGCATGTTCTCCTCTCAACACTAGGGAATCCCGGTTCGAATCCCCATCTGGGTGGAGTTTCCATGTCCTCCCCGTGTCCATGTGGGTTTCCTCCGGGTTCTCCGGTTTCCTCCCACAGTCCAAAAACATGGATCAAGTCAATTGAATTCTCCAAATTGCCCCATGTAGAGTGTGTTTGTGTGAGTGAGTGTGCCCAGCTATGGATTGGCGCCCTGTCCTGGGTGTATCTGCCCAGCGCCCGAAACGTTCTCCCCTGGATGGGCATGGGGAACCCCACCGCGACCCTAATAGAGGATAAAGCGGGAGATAATGAATGAATGATTGAAAAAAATGTTACATGGGGGGAAACTGGAGAATCTGGAGAACAACCACATAGACACGGGGAGAACATGGGAACTCCACCCAGATCAATATTTGAACCTGGAGCCCCAGCGCTGTGAGGGAAACGTGCTAAACACTAATGTTTTACACTGTAACTCATGATGATGCAAAGAAGGGCAATTCCACCTAACAGCAGCGAGGTTCTGGGTTTGAGTTCTCCTAGTGTTTTTTCTAAACCCGACATTTTAAAACCACACTTTAAGGTGAACTTGTTCCTCTGAATCAGAATCAGGTTTATTTGTCACATGCGTAGATGTACATGGTACAGCCAGCAGTGAAATTCTTACCTGACCTCTCCACAGAAAGTTCATTCATTCATTCGTTATCTCCCGCTTTATCCTCTATTAGGGTCGCGGTGGGGTTCCCCATGCCCATCCAGGGGAGAACATCTCGGGCGCTGGGCAGATAGACCCAGGACAGGGCGCCAATCCATCGCTGGGCACACACTCACTCACACAAACACACACTATATGGGGCAATTTTGAGAATTCAATTGACTTGATCCATGTTTTTGGACTGTGGGAGGAAACCGGAGAACCCGGAGGAAACCCACGCGGACACGGGGAGAACATGGAAACTCCACCCAGATGGGGATTCGAACCGGGAATCCCTAGCGCTGAGAGAAGAACATGCTAACCACTAAGCCACCGTGCCGCCCACAGAAAGTTATAAGAAAAATAGAATAGAATAAAGATAAAATAACTCTGTATATACACTGTGCAAATGGAATTATAAAAGTGGGTTGTGCTTTTTGCGCAAATAATATAGTGCAGGGTTAAAAGTTGTTTGAGTTATGAAGGTGTTGTGGGTGGGATTATATCCGTTTAGTCCTGGTTCAGGGTCTGAATCGCCGTTGGGAAGAAGCTCCTCCTCATCCTCTCTGTGTTTGCCTTCAGGACACGAAAACGCCGTGCTGATGGCAACAGAGTGAAGAGCTTGTTTTTCTGTGTGTCTGTCCTGTGATGGCCACAGTCACCTGCGCACCGGGGCTCTCTGCCAATGCCAGATGTGTGCTGGGATAGGCCTCAGAGCTAATAAAGCAGAGCATTTAAGTAATAACCAGAGTTTGATTGACACAGTGCATCTGGCATAAATGACTAGATCAGCAGAACGTAAAGGGGCAGATACTGCAGGGTATTTAGTTGAGAGGGTTCCCTGGAACAGCATCAGTTCAGTGCCTCACCCTGAACTAACGATGAACTGGGTGAAAAGGTGAAACGCCAGCACAGACTGATCCCAGATCACCAACCCAACACCGCCAAGCTGGAGATCTACAGCTTTATGTACAGGAAATTAATTACACGCAAAATTAATTAATGTGTTTTTAATCTACTTCAGCTATAGTGTTCCACGGTTCAATAAGACTGAAGCATTCGTTTGTACATCAGTCATTCCTAAAGTTCCATCCATCCATTATCTTCCACTTTATCCTCTATAAGGGTGGGTGGGGGGGGGGGGTTCCCCATGCCTATCCAGGGGAGAATGTCTCGGGCGCTGGGCAGATACACCCAGGACAGGGGGGTAATCTATCGCTGGGCACACACTCACTCACACACACACTCTATATGGGGCAATTTGGAGAATTCAATTGACTTGATCCATGTTTTTGGACTGTGGGAGGAAACCGGAGAACCCGGAGGAAACCCACGTGGACACGAGGAGAACATGGAAACTCCACCCAGATCCCGGGAATCCCTAGCGCTGAGAGGAGAACATGCTAAACCACTAAGCCACCATGCCGCCCCAATCCTAAAGTAAAGCAAGGAATTTAATCCATCCATTATCTTCAGCTTTAGCCAATATTAGGGTCACGGGGGGGGGGTTCCCCATGCCCATCCAGGGGAGAACGTTTCGGGCGCTGGGCAGATACACCGAGGACAGGACGCCAATCTATCACTGGGAACCCACTCACTCACACACACACACTCTATATGGGGCAATTTAAACAACCAAATGTGAGTTTTATTAGTTGTATGGAGTGTGTAATGTTTTGTGGTGTTTAGTGTATCGTGTTCTAATGGAGCTGCTGTTCTTATGCGGGACAAATTTCAGGTCATAGATCTGACTATAAAGTATCAATGTTTTTTTTTTTAAATTGGCGGAACCGCGGAGAACGTTTCATGCGAACGTTAAAAATAAAAACGGTGGGAAAAAAGTCTTTTGTTCACAGAAGCAAAGAACAAAGAACGCGGCCATGAAAATACCTCTGAAACTAAAACAGGTTCTCTAACATTGTTTTAAAAAAATCCTTTGTTTCTGTTTAGAAGAGTGTAAGGACTGAATGGTGCAGAACGGGGGGACGGGGACGAGACAGACAGACAGACAGACAGCGAAACAGACAGACAGAGAGAGAAACAAATAAGCAGACAGAGGGACATAAAGAGAATCAGACAGAGGGACAGACAGACAGACAGAGAGTCATGGAGAGAGACAGACAGCTGAGAGACAGAGAGAGACGGACAGAGGGACAGACAGACAGACAGCAAAACAGACAGACAGAGAGAGAAACAAATAAGCAGACAGAGGGACATAAAGAGAATCAGACAGAGGGACAGACAGAGAGTCATGGAGAGAGAGAGACAGCTGAGAGACATAGAGACAGACAGAGGGACAGACAGACAGACAAAGACAAACAGAGAGACAGACAGACAGCCAGAGAGACATAGAGAGAGACAAACAGAGGGATAGACAGAGAGACAGACAGAGAGTCAGCCAGAGAGACAGACAGAAAGACAGAGAGAAACAGACAGACAGAGAGACAGACAGACAGAAAGAGAGAGAGATAGAAAGACTGAGAAACGGACAGACAGGTAGAGAGAGACGGACAGAGAGACAGACATACAGACAGAGAGAAACAGAGACAGAAAGACAAAGAGAGTCAGACAGACAGACAAACAGAGAAAAACAGACAGAGACAGACAAACAGAGACAGACAGAAGAACAGACAGACAAACAGAGACAGACAGAAAGAGACAGAAAAGCAGACAGACAAACAGAGACAGACAGAAAGAGACAGAAAACAGACAGACAAACAGAGACAGACAGAAGAACAGACAGACAAACAGAGACAGACAGAAAGAGACAGAAAAAACAGACAGACAAACAGAGACAGACAGAAGAGACAGACAAACAGAGACAGATACAGAAAGAGACAGAAAAGCAGACAGACAAACATTGAAGGCAGACAGACAGATACCTTCTTGATGCCGAAGGGAGGTTCAGGACAAACACACAGATAGACATCAACAAAAATACAGTAAGAGACAGAGAGACACATAGATGGACAAATAGTAAGACAGGTGGACAAAGCTACACAGACAGAGAGACAGACAGGTCATTATTTGATAGTTATTTCTATATAATATATATAACAGCATATCTATAATCAGAAATATCTTCATTTCACTTGTAAATAAAACTGATTTCTCGTTTTCTGTCTCGCAGTTCAGCAGCCAGCGGTGAGACAGAATGTCTGTGGCTCACCACGTCCCGGGGACGAGCTGTTGGAAATGTGTTAAATAGGAAAGATGGGAAGAGGAGGGTGGGTGTGGGGGGGGGGGGGGGGGGGGGGGGGGGGGCGGCGAGAGAACGAGCTAACAAAAAACACGCAGCGAGCGCCGAGGGAGGAGAAGAGAGGATGAACAAGACCGACCACGTTCTTTTGTTCTCCCGTATTCAGTCGGAGGGGGCCGACACAATGGCACCGAATCTGGTTTCATTGCACACACACAATTCCCCCTCTGGGGACGCCATCATTTTTGTGTGTGTGTGTGTGTGTATGAAGGTGTGTGTTGCTCATCCGTCTCATGCGGTTCTCCGGCTCGGGAGTTGATCTCGCACATTTTCACTGGAACGTACAAGCATTCACATAAAGCAGGGTTTCCTTCTGGCATCTGCACCAAGTTCAAGCTGTCCACACACACACACACACACACACACACACACACACACACACAACACAAGACACGCCCCCTTTTTTCATTCATTCATTCATTCATTCATTATCTTCCGCTTTATCCTCTATTAGGGTCGCGGTGGGGTTCCCCATGCCCATCCAGGGGAGAACGTCTCGGGCGCTGGGCAGATAGACCCAGGACAGGGCGCCAATCCATCGCTGGGCACACACTCACTCACACAGACACACTCTATATGGGGCAATTTGGAGAATTCAATCGACTTGATCCATGTTTTTGGACTGCGGGAGGAAACCCGAGAACCCGGAGGAAACCCACGCAGACACGGGGAGAACATGGAAACTCCACCCAGATGGGGATTCGAACCGGGAATCCCTAGCGCCGAGAGGCGAATGTGCTAAACCACTAAGCCACCGTGCCATGCCCCCTTTTTGTTCCACTTATTATAAAGCTGTAGTTCTAAAGTTACATTCTGTAGTCCATCTGTTTATGGACTACAGTACATATTGTGTTCTCTGTTCTCTAATCATCAGGACCACAATAGTACCTCCACGGAGCAGGTATGATTGAGTCCTATCCCAGCAGTGTCACCGAGGTGGAGAAATGAAACTCCAGGAGCACTGCTGCACTAAAACCCCCTCACTGCATCAAGACTAAGGAGCTGATAGTGGACTACAGCAGGAAACAGACGAGGAACTTCCACCCTGTGAGGATCAACGGCGCTGCAGTAGAAAGAGTGGACAGCTTCAAGTACCTTGGTGTTCACATCGCGCAGGACCCATCTTGGTCCTGCCACATTAACAAACTGGCAAAGAAGTCAGCGTCTCTACCATCTTAGACGTCTACGAGACTTCAGGCTGCCCTCCAAGGTCCTGCAGAATTTCTACTCCTGCACCGTCGAAAGCATCCTCACGGGGAACATCATAACCTGGTTCGGAAACAGCACCCATCTGGACAGACGGTCACTACAGAGGGTGGTACGTTCGGCCGAAGAGCACCATCCGCGTAGCACTTCCAGACCTCCAGACCATCTACAGCACTCACTCACTCACACAGTCCAAAAACATGGATCAAGTCAATTGAATTCTCAAAATTGCCCCATATAGAGTGTGTCTGTGTGAGTGAGTGTGTGCCCAGCGATGGATTGGCGTCCTGTCCTGGGTCTATCTGCCCAGCGCCCGAGACGTTCTCCCCTGGATGGGCATGGGGAACCCCACCGCGACCCTAATAGAGGATAAAGCGGGAGATAATGAATGAATGAATGAACTTTCTGTGGAGAGGTCAGGTAAGAATTTTACTGCTGGCTGAACCATGTATATCTACATATGTGACAAATAAACCTGATTCTGATTCTGAATAAACAATCCACCACCCAAATGATACCTGTTCTGTGATGGTCCTGACCATCAAGGGACTAACAACAACAAAGAACACACACACACAACACACACACACACACACACACACACACACACACACACACAGAGAGAGAGCTCAAGCACCATCACCACCGACCTCTGCGAAATTTCTGCGCATGTCCATTCATCCCATAATTCCTTTAATTCCGATAATCCAGGGAATTTTTGTGCGTTCTTCGGTGCTGATCCTCCTCGTCTCACTTGTCACTCCACCGCATTAACTTTCTGCCCCTGTGGGAGGTGGGGTGGGGAAAAGAGATTACTGGTTCTAAATACGTACCCCGTTAGAGAGGCAGATTTTTACACCCGTTGGATATTCCATCAGCCGGGGTCGGGCCCCTGCGCAAGGCCCTTAAATCTCATAGATCCACGGTGGTGTAGTGGTTATCATGTTCTCCACTCAGCGCAGGATTGGAATCGCGATCCGGATTGTTTACATGTTCTCCCCACGTGCGTGGGTTTTCTCTGGGTTCTCTGGATTCCTCCCATAGTCCAAAAAACATGGATTTAAGGTGAATTGGTTGCTCCTAATTGCCTCTATATAGTGTGTGCACAGCAATGGATTGCCCTGGCTGGGCATGCGGGAACCCTCACGGAACAGAAGATTAAACGGACGATAATGAGAATATCCATCCATTATCTTCCCCTTTATTCTCTATTAGGGTCGCGGGGGGGGGGTTCCCCTTGCCCATCCAGGGGAGAACGTTTTGGGCGCTGGGCAGATACACCCAGGACAGGACGCCAATCCATCGCTGGGCACACACACACTCACACAGACATACTCTATATGGGGCAATTTGGAGAAATCAATTGACTTGATCCATGTTTTTGGACTGTGGGAGGAAACCGGAGAACCCGGAGGAATTCCCGGTTCGAATCCAAGTCTGGGTGGAGTTTCCATGTTCTCCCCGTGTCCACATGGGTTTCCTCCGGGTTTTCCGGTTTCCTCCCACAGTCCAAAAATCATGGATCAAGGTCAATCCATCCATCCATTATCTTCCCCTTTATCCTATGTATTAGGCTCGCGGGGGGAAGGGGGTTCCCCATGCCTATCCAGTGGAGAACGTTTCGGACAAGACGCCAATCTATTGCTGGGTTCCGCCAATTTAAAAAAAAAACATTGATACTTTATTGTCAGATCTATGACCTGAAATTTGTCCCGCATAAGAACAGCAGCTCCATTAGAACACGATACACTAAACACCACAAAACATTACACACTCCATACAACTAATAAAACTCACATTTGGTTGTTTAAATTGCCCCATATAGAGTGTGTGAGTGAGTGTGTGCCCAGCGATAGATTGGCGTCCTGTCCTGGGTGTATCTGCCCAGCACCCGAAACGTTCTCCCCTGGATGGGCATGGGGAACCCCCCCCCCCCCCGCAACCCTAATAGAAGATAAAGTGGAAGATAACGGATGGATGGGAACTGATCACTTCCACAAACTATATTTTAGTCTGTTCTAAATATAGAAATAGGGAAAAAAATGTATATATACTGTATATATTATTTATATAGTCAACAGGGATCAGATTTAACGGTTCCACAGATGGATCTGGAACTACAACAAGAAATTCCCCTCACAAACACACACCCACCCACCCACCCACCCACCCACCCACACACACACCTGTCATGCGATGACAGCATGCCTGTCGCAAATGATGCCTCCGCCACCTAACTGTAAACATCCCGGTGTTGATCTCTATGGCAACACTACCTGAGGGTTCCGCGATGCGCATGGCTATGGTAATTCCACGGCGCTCCTGGCGGGCGCTCTTATTTTCCCAGCATGCAAAGGTGAGACAGATGAAAATGGCAGATGATGTGTGGGAGATTTACTCCCTCTGCCCCGCTAATGGAGAGATGGGAGAATAATACGACGGAGGGGAGCAGGGCGCCTTGTATCTATCGACCAGGTCACACACACACACACACACACACACACACCTGAAAAAAAGCATATGACGGTCCAGGAGAACAGGAGCTGATGGGAATGAGATTTATATGATGCGGTGTCCTTCTAGTCCTCATTACAGTAAGTCAGTGTTGTGTGTGTGTGTGTGTGTGTGTGTGTGTGTGTGTGTGTGGGTGGGAAGGAACTTAATAGGAGCAATGAAGTTAAAGTGTGTAGAAGCACAAGAACTGGCATTTTTGCACTAGAACCTGCTTATGTTAAGGTTTAGAGAATGTACAGTACCAGTCAAATGTTAAGACACGCCCCCTTTTTGTTCCACTTATTATAAAGCGGGACTTTGTAGTTCTAAAGTTACAATCTGTAGTCCATCTGTTTATGGATTACAGTACATACTGTGTACTATGTTCTCTAATAATCAGGACCACAATAGTACCACCACGGAGTAGGTATGATTTAGTCCTATCCCAGCAGTGTCACTGAGGTGTTTAGATGAAACCACAGCAGCACTGCTGCACTAACACCCCCTCACTGCATCAGTGTCACTGCAGAACTGACAATAAACAATCCACCACCCAAATGATACCTGCTCTGTGATGCTCCTGACCAACAGAGAACAGAGAACCAACAGGGGACTGACAACAACAAAGAACACAGATGGACTACAGTCTTTAATGGTAGAACTTTCCTCCCAAAAACATGGATCAAGGCAATTGAATTCTCCAATTTGCCCCATATAGAGTGTGAGTGTGTGCCCAGCGATAGATTGCCCCCCTGTCGTGGGTGTATCTGCCCAGCGCCCGAAACGTTCGCCCCTGGATGGGCATGGGGAACCCCCCCGACCCTAATAGAGGATAAAGCGGAAGCTAATGGATGGATGGATATATAACAAAGTATTGAGATGAACTTTTGTTATTAACTAAATACTTATTTTCCCCCATTATTTGCAAATCAATTCTTTAATTCTTTTCTGAATTGTTTTTTCTCATTTTGTCTCTCATAGTTGAGGTCGGGTGGCTTAGTACGTTCTCCTCTCAGCACTAGGGATTCCTGGTTCTAATCCCAATCTGGGTGGAGTTTCCATGTTCCACTCCAAAAACATGGATCATGGTCAGTTGAATTCTCCAAATTGCCCCATATAGAGCGTGTGTGTGTGTGCCCAACGATAGATTGGCGTACTGTCCTGGGTGTATCTGCCCAGCACCCGAGACATTCACCCCTGGATGGGCATGGGGAACATCCCCCCCACAACCCTAATAGAGGATAAAGTGGACGATAATGGACGATAATTGATGGATGGATAGTTGAGGTCTACCTCTGATATCAATTACAGGCCTCTCTCGTCTTTTTAAGTGGGAGAACTTGCACAATTGGTGACCGACTAAATACTCCCCCCCCCCCCCCACTGTAACTAAACGCACCCCCTATGTCGATTAAACCGCCATGTAGGTTAAAGTGTAGTTTATTAGAAGGTGGTGCAACGCAGGCACATGCTTCCATCATGCCGTTAAACTAAAAAAAAAAAAAGTATTAAATCTCTCCTTTGTGCTGCGGTTGAATAAACGGGGGCTGCGAGGATCATACGCAGAACATAACCAGTTTGCGCGGATTAATCCCTCATCGTCGCTCCTCTGATTCTCGGGATTATTCGGGTCGTCCGCACAGATCCGGGAATCAAACAAAGAGCGAGATGAAAACAAGAAATGAAAATGAGAAGCAGTATGAGGATTAAAAGCAGAAATGGGGAAGAGGGGGGGGGGTGTCGAATTGTTTAGAATATAAACTCGTACGTTCCACACCCTTTTGCATATTCATACCTTCTGACGACGCGATGCTAATACAGTTCATTTGCATCGCGCTGTGCCGTGGTAACAGGGGGCTTCATGCTCGGTTTGTTTAAAAGAAGCAAGAAAAGAAAAGAGAGCGAGAGAGAGAGAGAGAGAGAGGGCAGACGGGGGAAACAACTTGTTGAGGTCCACATGACGGGATTCCCAAATCGGGAATCTGTGCCATATCTAGAACTAATCACATTCATAGAAAAGCCATCTGTTCATCCCAAGAGAAAGAAAAGCCCACTGTGAGTGTGTGTGTGTGTGTGTGTGTGTGTGTGAGGGAGGGGGGGGTCTTGTGTACATCAGTTAATTTGCGTGTTTCGATGACTCCCGATATCGTTTGATCTATTAAGCAGCCCGAAGTCCGTGCCAGCCGACGGAGGAGACGCAGAAGCGGCGCTCGTTAGCTCTAAGTGAGAGGCGGTGGGGGAAGGGCCTGCCGCCGAGCGGCGAATGAGCTTGGTGGTCGTGTGAGGTTGGCACAGTGCCATCCACTCAGCACCGGCGCCAGCGAGCGAGTGTAGGCACGCGGGCATCAGCGCGAGGACGAGAGGAGAGACAAAAAGAGGCGACGTCCAGCTGCCGGCAACGACGCCGAAATGTTTGGAGGCTGGATCGCCGCGGGGAAGTTAGGTAAAGTTCGGGGAGCCACCTGGTCTCTCCTTAGAACCCCCCCCCCTTTCCCCCCAATCATGGCCGGTTCTACGTGTCTGATGGCTGAACTTGAGTTCTGTGAAGCTATTGTTCAAATATTTTGTCTCCTTTGTTTCAGAGACCGCACCGAACATCGCACAGCTGGGATTCGAGAGGACGGAACCTGCTCGTCTCTCCACATCTGGCTCGGTCTCCTTTTCTTCCTCTCGGGCTCGCCCATCCTACCCGGCTGCATGCCACCCCGGTTGGTGCAGACGCGGACCGCTCGGGCGGGTGCCACAGCGATGCGAGCTGCTAAAGAGCATCCGTGGGTATTTGCCAACGCAGCTCGACGTCTTTGTGCTGGCACGCCGCGTTAGCACTTGCTGAGGTTTTCGGCGACGTGCCAGGAGCTCCGCTATGCCATCTGGTCCTGGAATCATGCCATCGGTTCAAGAATGGCACCGCGCCAGTGCCTCTCTGCGGCAGTGGGTCCTGCCGCGTGCCACTTGGCAGAGGCGGAGAGCCCGAGGGACGAAATCAGAAAACAAAGGAGCGACAAACGCGCCCATCCGACGGCTTAATTAACGCTTTGTTGGGTTAATTACAATGACAGATCCGGCTGCAAATGAGGAGCAAGTGAGGGAGCAGGGGATGTGGGGACTGAAGGAATGCGAGCCATTGCCGAGGGTGCGGCCAGCGGTACCCTTGCGAGTCCGGAGGCAATTCTGCACGGGCCATTCCGAGGTAGTTCCGGCGGGTACCTGCAAAGCGAGGGACGGGGACCAGGCAAGTCTCAGGAGAGGGACTGCAGGTGGATTGTGGAGGCCTAGAGTTATGCAGCAGTGACTCAGCAAGGTTCTCACAATGGGAGTCCTCAAACCCGAGGCACGGGAGGGGGAGACCTGTAGCTGTCACGATCTGGGAGAAGTTTTGGAACCAATGAGAACTAGACGGGGAATGCGGATATTCAAGAGGACGCTGTGCCACATCCGAGAAATGACTTTATTAATGACCCCCCAGCTTTGGGGGGGGAGAGAAACAATGGGCCACCTGCTGGATCGCACCTGTGCTCAGGCAACAAACGTAAAGATACGTCAAGGAAGCATCTCTGGAGGCAGCGTCGGCATGGCGGACTCGTGTGAGGTGTATGAATAGCACACTTCCTCTCCCCGGTCTGTCATAGCCTCGCGTTCCTCTGGTTCTCCCCTCTTTCAGAGGGGAGGGATTTACAGACCTTCAAAACATCAGGTTGGCATCGCCACCTCGATTCCGTGGTCCGACTCCAGCAAACGGTAAGGAGGCGCTCCGTCGTTCCGCCGGAGGGATCGTTAACGGGCGGCTCCGCTCGTTACCAGAACTTTAACGACCAGGTGAAATTAACTCGGCTGCCTTTTCGCCTCGAACGTTCGAGCGGGATTACGCGTGGATATGCAAATCCGCCCACGTTAATGAGGTCTGGATCGGCGGCGTTCACGGCTCGGCTCGGCTGGGGATCTTAATTTCGCCGCATCTTCATTATGCAAATGGATTTCCAGAAAGACCACAAAAGGAAAAGAGACAAGAGATCGGGATGGGGGGGGGGGGGGGGGGGGTTGAAGATGAAGTGCCAAACGGCGTGGTGCGGTGGTCAGAATCTGCGGCGCCTTTGCTCTAGGCTGACTTGCACGAAACAATTACATCCCCCCCCACCCCCCCCTTTTACCCCAATGCACGAGGGAAGAGGATAAACCCTGAGAGTACTTGTTTCATTTATTCGGGATCCCGCTGTTGCGCCGGCTCTGCTCCGATTGGCCGGGCTAAGGACGGAATTAACGAAATTAAAAGGAGAGGGCGCGATTGTGAATGGTTAATATCCTGTACTTAATCATAGCTCATGAGATTGGCTGTGTGCATGTCTCATTTGCATCTCATTAACTTGCACCTGCCGAAAGGGGGAGGAGAGTGGCGCTGCTTTGCGAGAGAAATACGACGCCTCCCCTGGAGTAATGGCTTTAGTGCCGGCGCATCATCTTCATTTGTATGCAATCATTCCCTTTATTGCGCAGTAAACCACGTACCGAACGCCGCCGTCACCCCGCGTGGTCCCGGGCAAAACAAGACGCCACGCGGACCCGGCACCCCTTTACCCACTCGCCCCACCGCCAGCCGGATCACACGGAAACGACGTCGAGGGCCGATAGCGCGCATTTGATTTTATGTTAAGGAGATGTAAAACCCCTCATGTGTGGCTTGTGCCGGGGCGCCGCGCTAATGTATGCGCGATTAGTATGCGGCCGCGTGCGTTCTTTAATAGAACTCCGGGTGAACGGCATTGTCTCTAATTCTTAAATGTGCCATCTGCCCGGCTGTTGAGCCTGGCCTTTCTCTTTGTGACCCGCACAATGGGCCATTCTGCACTGGACGTCCACACATGACTCAAATAAATCATGCAGGTCACTAAAAAAGCTCCTGAAATATTCGCCCTGGATCACGGAGGCAGAAGGGAGACGAGGAACCGGACGACAAAGGCACCGCTAATACCAGAAACCCATATATTATATACATATACATACACACACACACACACATATATAATTGCTATTAAAGTATTGCCCATGTATAAATGTAATTTAATTACACGTAATTGGGTTCTATTTTAACAGGCATGCATGCATTAGAACATCCTCCGTCATTCTAACGAAGCTTAAGAGCGAGAAGAAGATCCAAACAAAAGAATGATAAAGCACCGGTTGGGGCTGTAATGTAATTACTGGCTGACGGATGTATTTAAATGCGTATGTAAACACCGGGCCGGCGGAGGCTACGTATGATAGAAATGTCCGCATTGATTACCCGCTATGAACGTGAGATGTTTAATCTCGTTAAAAATCTCATGCCTAAATTAGACTCCCTCAGCAGCTTTTTAAATTGGGCTATCCATCATGCATAATGAAGAAGTGACAGTACGTGGTTGTGGGGTGGGGTGGGGGATAGTGGTGGGGCGCCAATATCAAAAAATTTTATTAAAATATTCCCGCGTTAAAACCGGCGAGAGGAGCACGGCGTCTGCCCCGCGCCACATGGGCAGGGGGACCAAGTTTGGGGAAACAAAAGCGCCCCGCGAAGTGAGAAAGCCCATGTGCTGCGTGGCCGCCACCTGCGGTGATGTCGTGTAGCATTAAGCGAGTGTTTGTCTGGCACGCTTCTCGGCGTTATCAACCGCGGGCAGAGTGGAATAACTACCACGCAGCCATCTTTTCTCATGTTAATGAGCCTCGCGCACACCCGCCCCGACGCCACACTCCGTCCCGTTCCCGTCGGGCGCCCTACCTGTCCCCCTCCCTTTCCGCTCATAAAGCCCCTTGAACGCGGTGCTGATCTCTGCGCCACGGTTACAGTCTATCGTACATGGCCGGCGCGCCTGCATCGCTTGCATGTTAAGTCCTCGCACCGCCGGAGAGGGTCGTAGATTTAGCATAATTTATCGCGCCAGTGCGAGATACTCACGCTCCTGCTGCTTCTGATTAGCATCTCATTTCACACCGCTGACTTCCACCCCCTCCCGCGTCGGTGCTGCCCGGCTGCCGACCCGACTTAGTGGGTTTGTGCCGCGTTAAGATGATTCACGCCGCGCCGCCTCCAACCGCCGATGCCAACGTCCCCGTGCATTCTTCCGGCGCGGTAGCCTTTCGCCAAACCCGCGTGCGGAGTGCGGAGTACGGCGCGTGAACCCGAGTTGCTGGATGAACATTAGGGAGCGAATCCATTAGTTTATCTGAGCATCAGGAAAAAGGCGCTAGGCCTCTGATAGATGAGCGAATCCAGTCGGCCATTAAAAAGTCATTTCGGAGACAGATAGGCGGCAGGTTCTTCCTACGTCTAATGCGGGAAAATAATACTCTCGCAGGAGAGGGGGAGAGCGCGAGGGCTGACGAACAGGCCGGGGAAATTTTCTAAAGCAAAAAGCACTCCCGTTCTCGCTCCTGCATCGTGCTATTGTCGACTTCCAGGCCACCGCGCTCTCCGGATCAAGCCACGGGATTTAATGAGCACGTCCTCGCGCACCGTCAAGATCATTAGAACAAGCGGAAACCACTTCGGTTGAGAGACGGTGCGCACGCTTGGCCGTGACCATTAGCGGCCAAGGCACCGCGGTCTGGGCGGTTCCGAGGCCCGAAGCCTACAACCCCGGGATCATTAGGAGAAACCTTTATCGATGCAGAACGTCAAAAAAGGCACGCGGGCGGCAGCGGCGTTATGAAAAGCCGACGCCAGCGCTGGCACTTTAAAAGGAAATGACACTGCGAGGCTCATGCATAAAGATGAGCTGGCCTTTCTGCACATGCATCATAGATCATATATCAGCAAGAGCCATCTATCAGAGGCGGAGAGGAGCTAAAATCACCACCGCGGCCCCGTCTCTCCCAATATTAATAGCAGAGGGGGGAAGGGATGGAGGCATGCAGCAGGAGCAGCCATTCACGTCCTTTCCCTGCAGCGCAGACCGTTTCCGTTTACAGTAGACCTGCAGGATTTCACTCCGTTGCGCAAAAAAAAAAAAAAAATTTAAATCAATGACGGGGTGAACGGTGCGCCACGTTCGGCGTCGACACCACCGCCATCACCAGGCATCGCCAGAATGGCGGCAGCTTTGAACGGCACAACATGTCCGCTGAACGAGGCGCGATCGGATGCACAAAATGTCGGCGTCGAAATCCGGCGCGCCTCATTTCAAGTAAAAATCCAATCTGCTTCCATCACCGAGCCGTTAATATTAATAATACCACGGTCGCTCGGAGCAAACTCATCTGGTTAAATGTCACTAGTTTAATTAACGAGCGGTCCGTCTGACCTCGGTGCTCACGGAGGCCCCAGCGACGCTAATGCCATGCAGGCAAACCGGAATAATTTAGCATGTTAAACACAAAGTCAATTAACCTTCCGCGCTAGCCAATGACACTCTTTCTGGCCACCCTTCCCCCGATCGGACGGAACGGCCGGCGTCTGGTGACGCTGATTAGAGGGATAAATAGCTTAAGGACTCATTAGGACTAAAAATGACTCCGGAGCCAAAGCCTAATTGGGACAATACGATCTAATTGGGGTGTATTGATCAAATGTAAACACCGGGAGTCGTGAGGTTCTGAGAGTAGTGAGGAGTAAAACGGGTTCCCAGTGGCTTGGCACTCTGGGTTCATGTTGTTCCGTCATCCGTCCGGGCCCGGTTTAAAGTCAAAACACCAAACACCAATACACCAAACACTGGGATGCAACCGAGCGTCCCTGCTCACGTTTATCCAGAGCTCTACTCTCCTGGTCTTCCCCCAGTGCCTGTCCCCTCCCCCGCTCCTAATGAGATGCGAAGAAATCATTTGGAGGTGAGATGTAATTTAGACCTCATCTCCCTGCACCCCAACAGGCAATCACTAATGTATGTGCGTTCACACATGTCCCACCGACGCCAGATAAGGATCTCTTACTGCGTTTACCATCAAGAGCCAACAAACCAAATCATGTCCACACACAAACACACACTTCTATATTCATGGACTGACATCAGTTCACTTACATAAACCAATAGTCTAACCTTCCCCCCCCCTCCCCAAACCCAACCCTGAAACATACAGCACCAGTGGATCTCCTACGGTTCCCCCCCCCCACATGCCACGACACACGAACTTGACGTTTCAGATGAACCTTCGATTCCGGCGCCATTGATTTCGTCTCGCTTAACCTTCATTGATTTTCAATTGTTTCGTCGATGGCGCGTCGGCACCCTCCTGCCAAGTGTCCACTTTCATCTGGGTGCCGACAGACACGAGAGGAAGCACCCGCCATTCGGCAGTCCTCGCTACGCCCATATATGGGATGCTGGGTTTGACGCTCTGCAGTGAATTAATACATTCAGAACCCGTTACGTTTGTGTCGTTTGGACACACCTACTTTTTGCTCCACTTCCTGTGAAGATGGACGTTGTAGTTCTACAGTTACATTCTGTAGTCCCATCTATTTACAGACTACAGTACATACCGTGTACCATGTTCTCTAATGATCAGGACCACAATAGTATCACCACAAAGCAGGTATTATTTGGTGGGTGCATTATTCCTATCCCAGCAGTGTCACTGAGGTGTTTAAATGAAACTACAGCAGCACTGCTGCACTAAAACCCCCTCACCACATCAGAACTGACAATCCACCACCCAAATGATACCTGTTCTGTGATGTCCTGTTTCCAACAGAAAACCGAGAACCATCAGGGGACTAACAAAAACAAAGAATACAGATGGACTACAGTCTGTAATTGTAAAACTACAAATTTAATCTACATGCTAAGTGGAGCAAGAAAGGGGTGTTGCCAAATGAAGCAATAGTAATATTTTACCGTGGGCGCTACTTCTACACAGTAAGGCAGGATTATAGGGGTCGTATCACTTTGTGCTTTACCTTGCCAATACGGATTTACAATGTTCTACCCCAGAGAGCACATCAAAGCGAAAGTCGCAAGTAAAAACACCTTGGTCTTACAAAAAAAAACCTTGTGAGGACTATGGCTTAGTGGGAGACTCGTCCTCCTTTGTGACCAGGCAGTGTTGGTGGCAGGTGTAAAATAATAATGATATGCCCAATTGTTCTTATTTTCTGCAACCAGGTTTTAAAATGAATACAAACGCTATAAGTTTAAATACCCTGACTCACCAGCAGTGTGCACTAGCATGCATGCTACAGTATTAGTATTACGACGATTTTATGCACCGCCCCGAAACAAACAGGGAGTACAAAATGTCACCAAGATGACAATTCTGAGCATTTTTTGGGTTGTTACATCCATTGCCTTCCCGAACCCCCAACCCAGGCTTTAAAAGCGATATTTTAAGAAATAAAAAAAAATACATTAAAAACACCACCAAACCCTTTAAGAACAAAAAGTGCCGGTTTTTCTAACTAATAATGTGAACCAGGGCTAAGGGGGTGGTCTAGGAAAATGAAACAGACTTTATTGAATTCGAATGCTTGTATAAGAGGACGTGAAGAGACACTAGCCCAAAGACTCGCATGAGAAACACAAGTGCATAATGAACATGTACATTATTTGGCAATTGCGACGGTAACAACATTCCCAGGATCACATACAGTAAACAGAGTCCTTCCAACGCGGGTCCAGACTCGGACACGAGAGCACACGGGACAGTCCCCAACCCCACCCAAAGATCGAGAAAAGACACGAAAGGAAAACGAACAAACTAACAAAACAACAAAAAAAGCAATCCATGAAACAATAAGAATATTTGGAATGCAAACTTTGTATAAATATAACATCATTGGTTTTCAAAAATTTTGTTGGTTCACTTCTTAACATTGGTTATTTCAAGAGAAAGAGAGAGAGAAAGTGAGAGAGGAACATAGTTAATAGGTATTCGTTCACAGTCTTCACAGTAGTATTGAGCCTGCGGAGGGGGGGGTGCAGCGAAACGAAGAGGTCCCGGCTACTGCCTGTAGTCATTAAAGCTTCAGCGGAAAAAAGCAAAAAGAATCAAGCATGCATCCTAGCGTCAGTACAAAACTACAATAGCAGCACACCGTGTTTCCTCCGGGAGAAGAAAGAAAAAAAAAAAAAAAAAAAAAAAAAAAAACCTGGAACAACAAACAGGGTTCAACGAAATCGAGACAAGATCCACAAAGACGAAAAGACAGGCCCGTGTTGGAGGCGTAGACTCCACCCCCCCCCCTCCCAACCCTATCTATATTACAATGCAATGGCTGAACTACGGTGCTGTCCCATACCCCCCCCCCCCCCCCAAGAAAGAGGCCGTGCGGTTTTTGGTTTTTCGGTTTGTTTTATATAAGAGGTCACGTGTTCTAGTTTAAACAGTACTCCTAACAGTCCTCCTAGCTGGCTCCATCATCTAAAAAGGTTTCCGTTACTTTAAAAACAGTAATATCATCTCAAATATAGTTTTTTTTTTTTTTGCCCCCATCCTTTGTATGCACCAGTGGTACTTATCTTTGGATTTTCCATTAAAGCAATACTGTGAGTTATTGTATTCATCAGTAACATTATTGTTGGTTCACCATATATGGCAAGTGCAGACATTCAGGGAAATAAAGCAAAAGTTAAAAAACAAAAAACAAAAAAAAAAAAACAATAATGAATTAAAAAAAGATGTTTAAAAAAAGAGGGAGGGCGCAAAAAAAGTGTAAGTGCACAAATCAAATAACAAGGGCTTTGCTTAAATCTGCATCGACGGCTTCATTTATACATACGGTCTTTTAACTTGGCTCAGTGCAGGAGGGTCGTACAGCAACGATGGGCCCAAGCGGACGTTTTGAACATCTGCGTGGCTGAAATAAACCTCGAGTGGCTTTTCGACTGGGAAGGTACGCAAATTAAATATACAAGTCGTTGCTTTTAAGTCTAACATACACTTATGTCATTGAATTCAACAATCTACTCAACACCAAAAGGTCAATACATGTTTCTATTTAACACAATGGGCTTTTTTTGTTTTGTTTTTTTTTTGCTTAGTAAAAATCTATCGTTCTTTTTATTTATTTTTTTTCCTTTTTTTGTTTTCGCTCACAATTAAAGCACGCGTCACTCTTAGCGTTCGGACGGACAGACGGTCGTCCGGAATAAAACGAGGTTAAAGGTTCGATTAGAAAAGGACGGAATCATCCACATTTCCAATTGTAACGTTTTTTTGTTTTTTTTGCTTTTCGGAATTAAAAGCTCTTCTGTTGGTCGAAATTAAAATTGTGTTCTCAGATGCCCATAGATCACTGAAGTCGAGGGCTGTTCTGTAGTCCTCCCGCACAAATATGGGATGCTGGGTGTCATTTTCGATAACGTCAATAAACAGCTTTTTCCAAAAATGGTCTCAAATGTGTAAATAAACTGATTTTTTTTCTGTGTAACTTTTTCTTTTATATGTCACAGGATTCGCTGAATTACGAGGTTGCCCAAGAGTCGTAATAAAACAATTGCAAATGCAAATGCAATTACAAATGCTAGTGAGCCACAACAGTAAAAAGTGAAGAGGCAGTGGCATCACCTTAGACAACTAGATGACAATTTAAATAAACAAAAAATACAAAAAGCTACGACAACTATGCCTCAAATTGAACATGCCCATACAACCAGTGTTTGCTGATTTGTTTAAGTGAGATAACTTCGATTCAGTGCATTGTAGCATTACGACTCATACTATTCACTAGGACCCAGTAATAAACAGCGAAAAATCATACACAGATGAAAACCTGGTTTCGAACATATTGTTTAAGACGGAACATAACGGAGGCCATTTTTGGTGAGACCCATTCATTTTCGCCACTGAAAATCCTGCCAGACCCGGAGTGTTCTACGTACACAAAACGACAAGGAACCAACGACCCGACCTCAGTGGTCTACGTTCAATAGCAGAAGACATGAGGGAGCGTTGACCTGAGAGAAGACAACATTAAAATACATTAGGTTTGTAAGCCAATATTAGATCGTTTTAACACTTAAACGGTGGTAAAAGGTTGCGTTTGTGTGTTTCCAACATAAAAAAAGCAGACTTTTGGTTAGTTATTAGGTAATAAGAAAACCATCTTAGGTTCAGAGTCCAGTCTTTAGCTGTGCACGGTTTCGTTTCCAAACAGTGTTAAAGAATTCTCAAGTTTAAACTGACCAGCATATTGACGTGAGAAAACATTCTTGCGAATCTTTTTGGTTACAAGCATTGGAAATGCAAGGAGTATTCTACAGGGTTCAGTCCGTTCAGTCCTTCAGACGGTCCAGTTTTTAGTTTTTACGCTCTCTCTTTGGGAGACCAAATGTCTTCCTGTGAGTCCTTGGAGTCTGCACCGAAGCATTAAAGCTACAACTCCAATATTTAGCATTCCGCCATTGGCGCCAGTATACTATGTGGATATTGGCACCTCTATAAACCCTTCCTTGTTGTGACCTCCACTACCAGAGTCTGTCGGTTTTAAATACACAACACGGCTACCTAGGTTTGAGGTAACACTTCAGGGCAGAGGACTTTGTATTGGTGGAGAAGAAGCTGGAGCACAATTGGCAGTCCCGGATAAAGCTGTAGAGTTTGATGGCGTTCCAGAGCTGACTGAAGTGCTGTGGGTGGGATCTGTTGGTCTGGTGACACAAGAGCTGACAGAAGGACTCTCCAAGGCGGACCTCTTAGCCTGGGATGCGGAAGGGGAAAGCTGTTTGCTGGGTGGCTTAGACTGCGAGGTAGATGAGGGACTATCATGAGGTAAGAGCCGAGAGGCATGCTCTTTGGCATTCAGGTGCTCCGCCGCTCTCCGTTTGTGCTGAGTGTTCTCAATGTGCTGGACGAGCTCGTCATTGCCATTGAGAGAGAGCTCACAGGCCAGACAGTCATAGCGACAAACGTCCTTGCCCTGCTCTCGGGATGTCCCTTTGGAGACGATGCACTGGCTGACCAGGAAGCTTTCGCTCATCTGTTTGGGGGTGCCTGAAGAGTAAGCGGCAGCACCTGCATCTACATTGGCTTGTTTCTCGCCAGGTTTGGACGTATTCTGGACCACCTCCTTGCTATGAGCCACATTCCGAGAATGTGGTGGAGCAGACAAATGACTAGCTTTGGATTTCTGAGGTTGCTGCGACAACTGTTTCTGCTGGAGCTGCAGCCGGTGACTCATTAGTGCACCTTGCAAATTGTGCTGATACTGCTGAAGGAGGGAGCTCGGGGAGAGCCCCATTAAAGCCTGAGGCAGGAGCGGATTATACTGAAACATCCCCTCCATGCCAAACATGGGCTGCAGAAAACTTCCGGTCAGACCCGGGGGGATCTGCGAGGAAAAGATCGGGGAGAATCCAGGCATTAGACAGGGCAAAAGGGAATTGGGCAGCAAGGAAGTCGGATCAGCGGCCCCTGCCACCTGAGCCGAATCCAGGGTAAGCTCCTTGGCAGGTTTCGGTGTAGATAGAGCTGGTGTTGTGGCGTCTTTCTTACTAGGGTTTACATCGGTAGCAACTCCGGCAGTTCCCTGGTCAAGCTTTTTGGAGGAACACGCAGGATTTTCATCATTCTCCTTGGATACCTGGGATTTTAAGTCTTGCTCTTTAGGCTTTTTGGTTAGGATGGTGTTCAGTGTGTTGGCTGAAAGTTTGTCAACGGGAGGAGCTGAGGAGCTATTCGGCCTGCTGGTCAGCCCATTTGAAGGGAGATCACTGGTATCTGTGCAAAATAGTAAAACATTATAGGCTGAAAATGTTTTATTTACTTACTTTACATTATTTTAAAGTTATGCCAAAGGTTTCAGAGAGAAGAAGCACATAAATTACCTGTTTTTTCTGCAGAGAGGTTTCCCACGGGTTTGCCGCCGAATCCCTGCAAGGCAGCGATGGGTATATTTATAGACTGTGATGTCATGTGACCAAAGCCTCCTGAAGTCTCTGAGGACTGTGTTTGGACTCCTGCCAAGGCCTCCTTCGCTTTGTGCAGCTGCTCCACCTCTTGTCGAATCATCAATTGATGGACTTCACCGTATTCTCTGTCTTGGTCTCCCCCGATTTGTCCCCCTAAAGCCTCTTTAACTTTCGCAAGGTGCTTCGGCGAGAACACGTGGTCTCGCACCGAGACACTTCCGCTGTACTTTACACAGCACAGCGTACATTCTTTCTTGGGTCGGTCCTTACATGTGCTCCCGGTACCGAACTGCTTGGCAAGGCTAAGTTTCGCTTTCTTCTCCTTGGCCCGTGCGTTTTGAAACCACACCTGTACAACCCTCTTTTGAAGTCCGATGTCACTGCCCAAGGCTTCACACTCCAGCATGGTAGGGGTTTTGTAGTCACTGAAGCAAGCTTTGAGCACTTTAACCTGTAGGTTGCTCAGCTGCGTTCGATAGCGCTTCTGACCAAATCGATCGAAGTCCATGTTTTGACTACTGGATCCACCAGGACACGGGGAAGCTGGGTCAGCTAAACTTGAGCTCTCACTGTAATCCAGCACCAAATCATTATCATAATCCTTAGCATTAAAACTTATTGCAGGGCTTATCAGTCCTGAGGACATCTTGTCCTCACTCTCTGAAGCCTCCTTTTCAGAGCTACTAGATGACTGATCAACACTGTTGGGCTTTTCATCAAGATAAGTATCTTCGTTAGGTATGGTTCCATTGGTGTCCATATCAGTAGGAGTATTCAGACTCTTTGCATTGGCACATTCATAAGATTGCTGGGCCAAACCAAGCGAGCATTCAGGGTCATTGGTTCCGTTATTCTTAATAAATTGCTGGTGGTTCAACATATCGCCGTTTTTACTGCTAAGGGAATCTAGGGAATTCAAAATATCCCCCGGGTTTGACATCTGGGGACAGCTAGAAATCTGAAAAATATCCATTTTCATTTGCGAGTCTTCCTGTTCTTGAGTCATACCAGGCACCGATATACCATATCCAGCATTCTTTGCTTCGTGCCAGTGACGCGAGCGGATATGGGCGTCGAGGGCAGTTTGGGCTTTAAAAAGTGCGCGGCAGAACGGACACCGTCTATGGGCTTGAGCTGGACCCAGAGCGCGAAACTGTCCCTTTCTCTCCCGAGCTCGGGTGTTTTGGAACCACACTTGAACGACTCGCTTCTTAAGCCCCACCTCCTGAGAGATGTGGTCGAGCATTTGCCGGGTTGGATTGGAATCCAGAAGGTACTTCTGGTACAATACCTCCAGCTGCTCTGGGGTGATAGTTGTTCTCATCCGCTTGTCGCGTTGCGATTCATCTCCGTTGGTCTCCCAATCGCTTTCCAAAGGATGGAGTCCCGATTTCTGCTCAAGCCTCCTTTTCAAGGTACTCATGCTTGAGTCTGGGAGGGCCGAAACTGGGGGTGAGCCTACTGATAACTGTGGAAAGGCTCCAGAGAGTAGCTGCCTGGACACAAGAGGATTACTTGAGTCAAAGAGCATAAGAGGAATGTCCATGGGGCGGTCCAGAAATTGCGGCGTGGCAAAATGGCTCTGCGCAACAACAAAGTGCATTTGCTGATGTTCTTGCCAATGGTCGAAGGAGGTGAAGGTTAATTTGCACTGGATACAATGGAAGGACGTCATCTGCTGTGATGCACTTGGGCTTTGATGGTGAGAAGAACTTGCTAACGTCATTTGAGAACTTTGTGATGGAACTGGGCTCGCCTGAGGGACAGCAGGTTTAGATTGATGAGGGGACGAGGAACGTATTTTGGAGCCTTCGTCTCGTTTAAGCTCACTAGAAACCTTTGGCTCTTGATTCGACTCTATATAATTGGACTTAGCAGGAGATGCCTCAGACTCCTCAGAACTTGGTTTAGGCTCCTTAGGACAAGAATCAGAAGCGGCATCGTGGTCTGTATTAGAAGGATTTATTTCTGGGTTGATATCCAGTTTAGGACTTTTTGAGAAATCCGAATCGCCGTGAGGTTTGGAATCTGTTGGAAGCTCATTCTGACTGGAGCATAGTTCCTCAGCATCATCTTTAAAGCACACCTTCTTCTGATGACAGATCAGATCATAAATGCGCTGAAACGCCACATTGCATTTTCTACACTCGTAGCTGCCGCTGGCGGTATGGTAGTAACGGTCATTAGAGTACTCGCGCCAGTCGCCCTCTCTTCCTCCCTCTCCTTGGTTTTCATAGTTCTTCCTGGCTTTCTGACGGGCGTTTTGAAACCACACCACTATAACGCGAGTCGACAGGTTCAAAAGATTCGAGAGCTGTTCAAACTCATCGTCTTTTGGGTAAGCATTCGCATCAAAAAAATCTTGTAGCACCCTCAGCTGGTAGTCCGTGAACCTGGTCCTTGACGACCTCTTTCCTCCAGAGTGCTCCAGTCTTGGAAGTTCCGGCGACGATGGCCCGGAATCCACTTTGATGTCCTCCAGGGTTGTCATGGGTGGAATGTTGAAGTTGTACGGGGAATCCTTATTGCGCTGGCGTTCTTTAAAGAGCGTGTTTCGGAACCAGTGCTTTATGACCTTACTTGGCAAGCCGGACTTGTTTGCCATCTCCTGGATTTGGTCGTCATTCGGGGAGTTGTTGATGTCGAAGTACTGTCGCAAAATTTGCAGCTGATCATCCGTGATCCTGGTTCGAGGCCGTTTGTTCTGATGTTGCATGATGGCAGGGGACAACTGCTGCTGATAAATTTGAGCAAGATCGGTTGCTTCCATGGGCGGCATATGGACAGGGAGCTGAGGGGGCAGAGCTGGCAGGGGTAGAGAATGCATCAGGAGAGGGGGGAAAAGTGGAAGGTCAACTGGCAAGGGAATTGAAGCTAAAGAGACTTGAGGGGTGGAAACACTAGGGGAGCTAACTGTGGCCGTGGACACTGGAACGCAAGATACCGGTTTCGGCGGAGTGCTTTCTGTTGGCGGTGGCACAGGCGGGGACGTGGCAGGCTGCGGGAGCGACGCTGCAGGAGTTTCAGGTCTAAACGGAAAAAGCTTGTCGTATTGTTGTCTATAGTCTTTGGCAAACTTCTCTAAGGAGCGTATTGGGAAAATGGACTGGTGAACATGTTCTTTATGACTCTTAAGTATCAACACGTTGGAAAAAAGCTTCCCGCAGGATTCACACTCCAGCTTCCCAAAAGATTCCGGCTGGCATTCCTCTTTGGTGTCGCTCTTGATCTCGCCATTGCAAACAGACTGGAGCTGGTTCTTCTGTTGTTTATTCTCGTTGAACTGCATGACCAACTCGAAACCGATGTTCTCCAACAAAGCTTTGGAAACATTGCCCGGTGCATCATGAGCGACCCTTGGTGGAATGAGCTTTGCGAGTGTCCCTCCACCCTCTGCGGGCTCACCCTTTATCTCGTTTTGCGCTTTATCAGGTTCCTCGTCATAATCACCGTCGTCTTCTTCATCGTCATCGGTAGTGGAGCTGTGCAGCTGGCTCGACTCTTTAGCACTCTGCCCGTCCGTGCCTCCGTTTCTCCGAAGGTCGGGGTTCGATTCCTCCCCATCAGCATTGTGAGGAATGGAGACGTTCTCCTCAGGAGCCAGGGAACCTGGCTGGTACAAACTAACCGCCGCATCTCCATTACGTGGTTGTTTACATGAGGCAACATGGCTAATGTGCTGGGTTGGCTCGGGGGTGAGTTCGGAAGCTCCAGGCTTTGTGCTGAGGTTCAGTCCTGAGGTTTTTAGGTTCAGTTCGGGGTTTATCTGGAACTCTCCACCGGGGATGAGAAACGGAAGGAGCAGCTGCTGTTGCTGCTGCAGAGGAAGAAGAGCATCTGTCGCGAGGGGGAAGTGGTGAAGGAGGGCTGGGTTGAACAAATGAGACTGAAGGAGAGCTGCCTTCTTCTGGAGCTCCTGCTGGATCTGCGCTTGGGCCTGCACTAGCTGTTGCTGCTGCTGCAACTGTTGCTGTAGCAACGTCTGATGCTTCGTTGACGTTTCTGTCGCTTGCTTCTTCTGACCTTCTTCAGAAGATGGACTGACACTTTGGCTTGATGACACGATGCTGTGCTCAGGGCTCTGCTGAGGTTTGTCAGCAGAGGAAGTGGTACTGTTTATCGAATTGGTTGGCTTCAGGATGGCGGTAAGGGGAGACCCTGGGTATTCCAGCGTCGCTTTATGTAGAAAAGGCCCAACGGAGGTCGAGCTGGCTCCGGATGGATCGAGTTTGGCCGCACGGGCTTTGGTCTGGTGGAGAACAGATCGCATATGGATTTCCAAGGTGGAGCTCTGGCTGTAGGCCACATTGCAAATGCTACATTTGAAAGGCTTGTGGTCAGTCGTGCTGCTGACCGACTCGGGCTGGGAGGCTGCGGAATCCTGAACGGAACGCTTCACTTTGTGCAAGTGCGAGACGGAGTTGTAGTGCACCAACAGGATACTCTTCTGCGTGAACGATTCTTTACACACCGTGCATTTGAACGGCCTTGACGGATCTAGGAACTTCTCGGTCGTAAGGCTCGGGCCTTTCCTCAACGGCACGACCGCGGGTTTCGGATTCAGCTCGGCTTCGTCCCGGACTAGGTTCAACGGACATTCGGACGGGCCGATCCTCTCCTCCTGGTCGCTTTCTTCCTCGTCCTTTTCTCGCTCCCCTTCAACTGAACCCTGGTCTTCGTCGAGCCCTTGGTCCTCGGCGCTCAGGAGGTCCTCGGTCATCAGTAAGCTGCCACATAGCTGCTGCAGCTGGATCTCGCTGAGCTCAAGGTGGCTGGTCTCTAAATGCTTCTGCAGGGCTTGTAGTGTACGGAAACTGCGTTGACAAAGGCAGCACATGGTGGCGGCCCTGATGGCGTGGTACTGGGAATGCAACTGCAGCTTTTCGGCCGTTTTGAAAGCCAGGCTGCACTGACCGCACCGGTACTTGTACACGTGCCGATCGGAAATTGGGATTTGAAGCTTCTGGCTGTGGAATTGGTTGACGTGCAACTGGAGGGCACTAGACGATGACAGAATTTTGCTGCATCCTTTCTGCCAGCAAGGGAAAGCAGCAGTGTTTTCCTTGGTGGATTCTGCGTCTTCTGCGTTCTGCTTTTGCGTTTTCCTTTCATCTGTGGTCACCTCCTCGTGTCCGTCCTCATCTTGATCTGTCAGAGGAATCAAAACGTTACATTTACATTTAGTCATTTAGCAGACTCTTTTATCCAAAGCGACTTACAAATGAGAACACCACAAGTCAGTAGTTATGAAAACCAACTATACTGTAAAATCATCAAACCTGATTGTTCTTTGATGCTGACCCCCCCTTTTATTTTTTTATAACAGGTGTTTGTTAAAGAGATGTGTCTTCAGTAGTTTCTTAAAACTGTTTAGTGATTCTGCCTTACGGACAGAGTTGGGAAGATCGTTCCACCATTTTGCAGTGGTGAACGCCACGGAGTGAGAATGAGCTCCTCGGCGAGGTGGAACCGCCAGGCGGCAATCATCACTGGAGCGAAGTGAACGAGTCAGAGTGTATTTAGAAAACATAGAGTGAAGGTAGGAGGGAGAAGATCCAGAAATGGTTCTGTAGGCCAGAGTCAGTGACTTGTACTGAATGCAGCAGCTACAGGGAGCCAATGGAGGGAAATGAGTAATGGAGTGACATGAGTTCGCTTGGGCTGGTTAAACACAAGTCGGACTGCAGAGTTTTGAATCAGTTGTAGAGGTCTGATTGTGGAAGCTGGGATACCAGCAAGTAGCGCATTACAATAATCAAGCCGGGATAGAACGAGGGCTTGAACTAGCATTTGGGTAGCATGTTCAGTCAAGAAAGGTCTGATCTTAAACATCTATTTGATCACACATGGTAGTCCAACCAAGAGATAGTGTCATTATACTTTTGTCCACTACGTTTTACATGGTTGCTTAAAAAAAAAAAAAAAAAAAAAAAAAAAATATTTATAAAGTACATTACTTAAAGAGCGGTTCCAGGAAAATGTTCCAGTGCCTCAGGAACCTGTATATTCGAGTGCCAATTGAAATAAAACACTTAATATGAGAATAATTTTCATTTACCATTATGACCGCTTACATTTAAAGCCTCCACAAATGGACCTGAGAGAGCAGGTGCTGAACTCCCTTTTATTTCCCGCTGTTAGATCACAGTGAGGTCACATGATTGGTTCCTAATTGCTGTTACTGACACTGCGGCTCCACTTACCATCAGGTCTCCTGATTCCATTACTGCTGGAATCCGCCTTTGGGGAATCTTCTACCGGCACGAACATCTTTTCTGGCAGTACATCTGAAGCAATGACCTGAAGACAGGAAGGTAAAAATATATATATACACATTCTGATTCATGGAACTCCTAAAGTCTTTACAGCAGACAATATTAAAAACGACGCCCACATTTCTGGAAAGGTTTTCTTCATGGTCACATATCAGGGGTCACCAACCTTTTAAACACTGAGAGGGTTGAGTTTCAAACATCGAGTTTGCTATTCTACATTCGGCAGATATTATTATTAGTATATTTTGAAGCTACTCTCTCTAACTATCGAAATAAAAAAAAAAAATTCTGTAAATTAGGTGGCTTAGTGTTTAGCATGTTCTCCTCTCAGCACTAGGGATTCCCAGTTCGAATCCCCATCTGGGTGGAGTTTCCATATTCTCCCCGTGTCTGCGTGGGTTTCCTCCAGGTTCTCCGGTTTCCTCCCACAGTCCAAAAACATGGATCAAGTCAATTGAGTTCTCCAAATTGCCCCATATAGAGTGTGAGTGAGTGTGTGCCCAGCGATAGATTGATGTATCTGCCCAGCACCCGAGACATTCTCCCCTGGATGGGCATGGGGAACCCCCCCGCGACCCTAATATAGGATAAAGTGGAAGATATTGGATGGATGGAAAAAGATCAATGGGGGGGGGGGTTAATATAATGATTGTAGCCACAATCATATAGTCATGATTTATTAAAAGTAATTTACAAAATGCATTCATTATCTTCCTCTTTATCTTATATTAGGGTTGTGGGGGGGGGGGGTTCCCCATGTCCATCCAGGGGTGAATGTTTCGTGCGCTGGGCAGATACACCCAGGACAGGGGGGAAATCGATCACTGGGCACACACTCACTCACACAAACACACTCTATATGGGGCAATTTGGAGAACTCAATTGACTTGATCCATGTTTTTGGACTGTGGGAGGAAACCCATGTGGACACGGGGAGAACATGGAAACTCCACCCAGATGGGGATTCGAACCGGGAATCCATAGCGCTGAGAGGAGAACATGCTAAACACCAAGTCACCGTGCCGCACATCATAAAGTCATATATAATAAGATCAGAATCACTAAATAACATGTTACTTTTCCCGTCAGTAACGTTAAACGTTAATTACGGAAAAAAATCATAGGTTTAGCGATATTAGTGTTGGTGCCGTTTGTAGGACACCAGATGAGACCGAACTCCATGACCAGACCCTGTTCTAGATCATCCTAAAGGTTGTTGGGGTGTTGAGGTGAGGTTTGTCAGTTTCTACCACCCCGTACCCACCCAACCCTGACTTTATGGACTTTTCATAATGGAATACGAGCGGCGTGGTGACGTAGTGGTTCGCCTGTCCGCCTCTCAGCGCTGAAGATCCAGCTTTGAATCCCGATCTGGATGATTTACATGTTCTCCTCGTGTCTGTGTGGGTTACCTCCAGGTTCTCTGGATTCCGGAGGTGAATTGGCTGCTCTAAATTGCCCCTATATAGTGTGTGTGTGTGTCTGTGTGAGTGTCCTTATTGTCACCCTGTCCCGAGTGCATCTGCCCTATAAGGGCATGGGGTACGGCCCCTCCTTAGTATAGGAAATTAAGCAGAACATAATGAAATGATGGCGGCACGGTGGCTTAGTATGTTCTCCTCTCAGCGCTAGAGATTCCCAGTTCAAATCCCCATCTGGGTGGAGTTTGCATGTTCTCCCCCGTGTCCGCGTGGGTTTCCTCCGGGTTCTCTGGTTTCCTTCCACAGTCCAAAAACATGGATCAAGGTCAATTTAGTTCTCCAAATTGCCCCATATAGAGTGTGTGTGTACCCAGCAATAGATTGGCGCCCTGTCCTGGGTGTATCTGCCCAGCGCCCGAAACGTTCTACCCTGGATGGCCATGGGGAACCCCCCCCCCACGACCCTAATAGATGATAAAGTGGAAGATAATGGATGGATGGATAATGAAATGAAATATGCTGAAATACAAAACAAAGGGCCTTCCCCAAACTGGTGGAAGCTCACCGTTAATTGTGCTAATTGCTCGGCTGGGCTCTCGATTAAGACCCAAAAATCTGCATAGATCTTTAACAGAACGCATCACCGGCTATAAAGCCAACTTTATAAAAACTGGCATTTTAAAGACGATGAGGTAAATAATTCCTTAAACACAAACCTGATCTCTGAATGTAAGTTTCATTTCAATTTTACCAAAATGTGAACCTGATCCGAGCACCCCGCGGTACTTCGGGACCTCACTAATGGGGTTACTCAAATTACACCGCCATAATGATGTCATCATTCACTGACCTCACGCCTGCCGTCGAAACCCAATAAGGACTTAAAAGTAAACCTGGACCTGGATCTGGACCCAGATCATACTGAATGGCTCCAGACACTACAGAACCGCCGCCTAATTCAATCCAGCGCCCCGTTTTTTTAAAGGTCAAAGGTCAAGAATGAACTGAATCTCCACCCATCCTGGAATAACACACTTCATCCACATTATTCCCCCCCGTTTGCAGCCTCTCCCTGCTGTGCGTCATTCGCTACGACCGAATCCATAGGACGTCAGTCACTGGAACGCGAAACAAAAACATCTGCCGCCTCCATTGCGGGCGTGCGGCCGCTTGATTACGGGTTCGGAAGGGGCGCGCGGAACCCTCTCAAGGTCGCACTTAATTTATAGCACGTAATTGGGAAGTGCAGATGAGAACGAGATCCACCCAGCGCTGGATCCGGACTAATGAAGCTCAATTATTTTCATTACCCCCGTCTCGGTGTGGGGGTTGGATGGAGGGGGGGCGGGTCTGGAGGGTGTAGCACGGCAGGAGTCGGATTCACGGAGTGTTTTTTTCGGTTCTTAAAATTATAATCGTAATAAAATACGAAATAAAATGTTCTTTTTAGATATGTAGGTCAAAATTATGTTATTTAAAAAATAATAATCTTTTAACTCATAAACATTCATTCATTCATTAGCTCCCGCTTTATCCTCCATTAGGGTCGCGGTGGGTTCCCCATGCCCATCCAGGGGAGAACGTTTCGGGCGCTGGGCAGATGCAACCAGGACAGGGCGCCAATCCATCGCTGGGCACACACTCACTCACACAGACACGCACACATACACACTCTATATGGGGCAATTTGGAGAACTCAGTTGACTTGATCCATGTTTTTGGACTGTGGGAGGAAACCGGAGAACCCGGAGGAAACCCATGCGGACACGGGGAGAACATGGAAACTCCACCCAGATGGGGATTCGAACCGGGAATCCCTAGAGCTGAGAGGAGAACATGCTAACCACTAAGCCACCGTGCCGCCCGTTAACTCACGAACATGATTGTTTCTATTTCTTCCTTATGCATTTTTGCCTCATTATGCAAATGAGGGGGAGGGGCTGTGTGTGTGTGTGCCTATTGGCTGAATAACTGCAGTCTGTTTACGCAGACGGGCGGCACGGTGGCTTAGTGGTTAGCACGTTCGCCTCTCAGCACTAGGGTTCCCGGTTCGAATCCCCATCTGGGTGGAGTTTCCATGTTCTCCCCGTGTCCGCGTGGGTTTCCTCCGGGTTCTCCGGTTTCCTCCCACAGTCCAAAAACATGGATCAAGTTAATTGAGTTCTCAAAAATTGCCCCATATAGAGTGTGTGTGTGTGAGTGAGTGTGTGCCCAGCAATGGATTGGCGCCCTGGTCCTGGGTCTATCTGCTCAGCGCCCAAGACGTTCTCCCCTGGATGGGCATGGGGAACCCCACCGCGACCCTAATAGAGAGCGGGAGATAATGAATGAAAAAATGTTTACGCAGACACGCTTGCCGTTGTAGAAGGAAAGCTTTCTACCAAATTCTGGATCTGAGATCAGACACCGATGTCAGAGGAGGTCCGATCCGTAATCGGCATTCTAATTCATCTCAACGGTGATTAACAGGGTTGTGGTTGGCATATGAGCTCTGTGGGTCAGTCAATGTTATGTCTTTAGACTGAAACACCAGAACAGAGCCTTCCCCAAAGTGTTGAAAGCTGTTTTTAGTGTGGCGGTCAGAGCTCAGCGCCGCCGCCTTGCGATAAGAGGTCCTGGGTTCGAATCCCGGTTGAAAACAAAGGTACTTTGTGTCCTCCGTGTGTTGGAGCAAGTTTACTCCAGATGCTCCGCTTTCCCTCCCACGTTCCAAAGACATGCTGAGGGGTAAATTGTGGATGCTACACTTACACCTCCCCCCTCCACCCATCTGACTGGATCGGACTGGATCGGAATCATCCTAAACTGGACTTAATACACAGCACCAGTCAGAATTTGGGCCACGCCCCCTTTTTGCTCTTATCTATTGTCTCAGTTCTACCAACTGAAGATTTATCGTTCTACTATTATGAACTGAAACCCCGTCCCCGTCCCCGTCCCTCCCTTCTGCAGAAGAGCCACAGCACTGGGAGGTGCGCCTCCATCTGGAACATCACAGAACAGCTGACCATGCCCCGAGGACAGCTCTAACTGCGTCCTTTCTGTGCGGAACAGCTCGCAGAACCTCGGAATCGGCTGATGTCACATCGATCAATAGCCATCGAGTGAAACCATCCCTGCGAGCGCGAGCGGAACTAATGAGGTTCTCTGCGTGGCTCAGCCGCGTATGAATATGGCTGCGCCACGGCTCCACGCTTTTTATTTCCACGCGATGACATCACTGCAAATGCGACGGCGAGATGGGGGGAACGCAAACATCCGGCCATGAGAGAACCAGACTGCTCTCTTAAAGAACATACACAGGACCTCTGTTAGGGTGGTGGATCATGACACTAACATGGTGGTGGGGGTGTTGTGCTTAACTGATTCGATCACACACAGCGGTGCTGTTGTCCTACGTACAGGATGTGAGCGTGGCCAGAAAATCGTATGGGATGAATGGTTTAAATGTGGCACCGTGGGGGCGCGGTCGTCATGCTCTCACCGCGTTGATGAGTTTCTGGGTGCAGTCGGCCGTGACGCTGTGCAGGTGGCTGAGGTGGGAACGCATCAGGGACACGCTGCGCAGGGTGTCCTGGCACAGCGGGCAGCGGAGGCTCGGCTGCACGGCATGCTGGATCATCACGTGACTCCTCAGGCGTCCGAGATCGGCATGACGGTATCGGCAGAACGGACACTGCCGGACCTGCGAGAGAACGGGCGAGAGAGAGAGCGAGAGAGAAAGTGAGGGAGAGATAGAAAAAGAGAGAGCAAGAGTGTTAAAGCGAAAAACAGAGTGAGAGAGTCGAAAAGAGAGAAAGTGAGAAAAAGAAGAAAAAGAGAGCAGGAGTGGAAGGGCGAGAGATGGTGCGAGAGTGAGAAAACCAAAGAGAAAATGAGAGCGGGAGTGCGAGAGAGAGAGCAAGAGCGAGAGAAAGAAAGAATGCGAGAAAGGGAGTGAGCGAGAGAGTGAGCGAAGGAGAGGGAGAGAGTGAGCAAGAGAGTGAGCGAGAGAGAGAGTGAGCGAGAGAGAGAGTGAGCGAAGGAGAGGGAGCGAGAGAGGGGAGAGTGAGCGAGCGAAGGAGAGGGAGAGTGAGCAAGAGAGAGAGAGAGGGAGAGTGAGCGAGAGAGAGAGAGAGAGAGAGAGAGAGAGGGAGAGTGAGCGAGAGAGAGGGAGCGAGAGAGAGGGAGCTTTGGTTCAGTAAATCCTCAGTCTCAAACTTTAGTTGAATCTTATGGGGGGTACGGGGTTCTCTCACCTGCTCTGACGGAACCTCGTCCTGAGTCCGAGCCCGTTTCGACGGCACGACGTCCTCCGTGTCGGCTGGGGCAGATAGGGGGCGCTTGGGACTTGCACAGGGCCCGTTCGAACAATCGTCCTCCTGAGTGGCTGCTTCTAAGAAGAAAGTCCAAAAACATGGATTGAAGGTGAATTGGCTTCTCCAGATTGCCCTCTAGTGCGTGTGTGTACCCAGAAATGGATTGGCACCCTGTCCTGGGTGTATCTGCCCACCGCTCGAAACACTCTCCCCTAAATGTGCATGGAGAACCACCCGATGCAGATATTATTTGGGTGGTGGATCATTATTGGCACTGCTGTGATATGGGTGTGGTGGTGGTGTGTGTGGAACACAACAGCCGCGCTTTTCGAGATCTTACAAAGTTCAGCGTTCAGGGCCGCTACAGTACAAACACACCAGCACCACCACCCTCATGTCCCAGCAGTACTTCAGCTCCGAAGAAATCCTATTTTTTTTATTTGCCCCCAAAGAGATGTGAAAGTAATGTGCCCTGAGGTATCGCTGACCTGTTTTCACCCCCTCCACGTCTGTGGTCTTGGTCACGTCCTCCTGAGTGGCGGGATTCTCAGTGGGAGGCTCCAGCTCGGTCACATCTACAGAGGGGATTGAGAGAGTTAGAGGAAGTGACCACCTCCACCACCTCCACCACCTCCACCAACTCCACCAACTCCAGCCCAGATTTACAAGATTCAAGATACAAGGGCGCAGTAGCTCAGTGGTTAGGGTGTTGGGTTCAAATCCCAGGTCCACTGAAGTTACCAATGTGGGTCCTTGAGCAAGACCCTTAACCCTCATTGCTCCAGGGATGTCGTGATTAACCCCGTGCTCACCTTGGATAAAAGCATCTGCTAAATGTAATGAAAATGTAAGATTCCCTTCAGGTTTGCAGCCTGCAAAGCCGCATCCTGACCAACAGGGGTCAGTCATGGCGCCACCATCGTCCACCTTCAAAGGCGGGGGACTGGAACGGGAGATAACACATGGCTCGCGACGCCAAGCAGAGAAGCGGTTGGGGAGAAACAGGCTCTGCAGGCTTCCAAACATCTGGCGGACTCGGACAAGTCCCTACACCTTACCGCGTCTGAAACCCAAACAAGTCTTTACAAAGAAAGGGAACAGGGATATTGTGTTGTTCTTTTTCAGGCCACGGCGCCCGAGGATATAAACTACACCGTGCACGCCCTCCCTCCCCCTAATACCCCCCCCACACACACACACCCCCGTCCACTTCTCGCTCGCTTTGCTGGCTTTCTGCTTCTTTGGCAGAGCGATTGTTCGCGGACGTGGGGGAGGGGAGGCGCTGAGCCGAGGCGCACAGAGGAGCTGATTTGGGTAGGTGTTTGAGGATTAGAGAGGGGAAGACAAAAAACAAAAACAAAAAAAGAAAGAAAACAAAAAAACACACACAAAACCCCCCCCCCAAAGAAAAAAACAACAAAAAAAAAAAGCCATGAGGGTCATCATGAAGGACCAATGAGAGCACAGCTGAGGGGTCCGCTCGTGGTTCTCAGACGTGAGCGATTATGACAAAGGAGACGGTGGCGGGTGAGGTGAGGGGAGGGGGGTGGTGTTGGGGGTGCGCGTCCAGCTGAACACCAATTATCCTGACAGCCGTGCTATTGATTTCCTATCAGAGGGACACAGCCATAAACACAGAACACATAATCTGAAGGAGTCAGATCCGCTCGGCTTACCAACGCCCCGCTGCACCCGCCGCCCCACGGGCGCCCGGCCTCGTTCCGCCGCGATAGGTTCGGTTCTTAAAACCCTCAAATCTGAAGCTTTGACTCCCGTCACGTAGCGCGCAGACGCGACGGTGGCGCCAATTAACACGCCAAACTGATACGGGGTGACAATTTAGATAACGGGATGCGCCCGAGCGGGGGAACGGCGAGACGATCGGAGTCGCAATCAAATGACGGGAAGCAGGGCGCGGCGGTGGCGCTCGATCTGGCACAAAGAAAGAGCAAATGAATCGGGACCGGGGCCGCGGAGGTCAGAGCGGCCGATAATGAAGTGATAAAATGCACTCGCACGTGCTAACAGACTCCGCGCACACTCCGCGAGCACTCCTCATCAGCACTTCCTGCGCGGCCGGCCGATCGGTACACAAACGCTCGGCGCCATCGATCCATTATTGATTATAAATTAGGGAATGCCCTGGTGTTCTTAACGGGGTCGATCGGACGCCGTCGAGGCCCAGTGATCCACTCCAGCAGCGTTTATCCAGCCCGTTCGCCTCGTCTTCCCGTCGGTGATCGTCGGTGAGGGGGGGGACGCCGCAGAGCGCTGGGCGAGGCTAATATTTGGTTATGGCTACGCCGCCGCTGACCTTTGACGACTTGAATCGCTTAGATATGCAAATGAGTCCCGGAACGAATTAGCGAGCGACAGGCTGTACGCTGGGATTATACTAATCAAGCCGCCTGATTAAGGCGAGGCGGCGTGCGGCGGCAAGGTTGTGAGCATAGGGTTCACAACTGGACTTTAGGGTTGAACCTCCAACACCCAGGCACCATTTTTACACATGTAGTACCCATCAAGAGTTAGGACACGCCCCTTTCTTGCTCCATCATCCATCTCCTCCACTTACCATCTTTGGTCAGTTGCATTTGGTCATTTATTGGACGCTTTTATCCGAAGTGACTTACAAGGTGAGCACAGGGTTCATCACAACATTCCTGGAGCAATGAGGGTTAAAGGTCTTGCTCAAGACCCACACTGGTAACTTCAGTGGACCTGGGATTTGAACCCCCAACCTTCAGATTGATAGCCCAATGCCCTTACCACTGATCTACCGTGCCCATATAGATGGAGTTTGTAGTTTTATAATTTCAGACTGTAGTCCAGCTGTGTTGTTGTTGGTTCCCTGTTGGTTTAGGAGCATCCCAGAACAGGGGTCATTTGGGTGGTGGATTGTTTGTTGTCAGTTCTGCAGTGACACTGATGCAGTGAGGGGGTTTTAGTGCAACAGTGCTGCTGTAATTTCATTTCTCCACCTCAGTGACACTGCCGGGTTAGGACCAAATCATAACTGTTCCATGGTGGAACGTTTGGGGGTCCTGATTATTAGTGTAAAAAGTACGCGGTATGGACTACAGTCTGAAGAACTACAAAGTCCATCTTTACGGTACGTGAAAGTGAGGACATGGACATGTACGTTCTGTTTTACTGAACGTGGGGAGTTTGTTACTGTACCCTGGTTTTGGGGTTATACATTTAAACGCATACACAGAATGTGTATGAAAGCCAAAAGTATGGGCCCTTGAGCAAGGCCCTTAACCCTCAGTGCTCACTGAATGCAGTAAAATGGCTAAGGACATGTCTTCGGTAGTAAATCGATCCCATTCCCGACCCTCAATACATATTAAGCATTTCTCTGCAAAATGGCTCTGGTCCCTGCCCCTGCATCTGGTCGGGGCCCCCGACTACCAGGAGTCATCAGAAGCCTCCTAACGAACTAGCTCTGGGATCCTAAGAGTGAAGTCAGGAGCCGTACTGTACATACATGTATTTTTAGAAGCCAGGATCTGCAAACAGGTCCGACGGCACTGCCGCGTGTCCAATCGTCATGGTTACCGGAGCAGAACCGAGCTGGCGTCTCAAACTCACCCGCCCTCTCACGGTTAAAACGCAAATAATGAAATCTGATAAGGGGTCATGTGGAGGAAATACAAGGTATTAAGGGAAACACAGCTGAGATCAAGAACTGATGGAAGGACCACGTTAACGGTCGAAAGTTTGGCTACGCCCCTGTCAGCTTTACATTTGGTCGTTTAGCAGACGCTTTTATCCGAAGTGACTTACAAGGTGAACACAGGGTTAATCACAACATCCCTGGAGCAATGAGGGTTAAGGGTCTTGCTCAAGAACCCACACTGGTAACTGCAGTGGACCTGGGATTTGAACCCCAAACCTTCAGATTGATAATCCAACACCCAAACCAATGAGCTACCACGCCATCTTTTACATTTAGTCATTTAGCAGACGCTTTTATCCAAAGCGACTTACAAATGAGAACGTCACAAGTCAAAAGTTATGCAGAAAACCAACTACACTGTAAAATCATCAAACCTGATTGTTAGTTGTTGCAGCGCCCCCCATCCCCCCTTTTTTTTACATTTACATTACATTTGGTTATTTATCAGACGCTTTTATCCAAGGTGAGCACAGGGTTAATCACAACATCCCTGGAGCAATGAGGGTTAAGGGTCTTGCTCAAGGACCCACATTGGTAACTTCAGTGGACCTGGGATTTGAACCCACAACCTTCAGATTGACAGCCCAACACCCGAACCACTGAGCTACCACTCCCTCACTTACTGTAAGGATGGAATATATAGTTCCACAGGGATTCGAACCAGGGACCTTCAGGCCGCAAGGCTGGGGCCTTAGCCACAAGCCTAAGTGTGTGTGTGTGTTAAATCGTACTATTGTAGATTTATAATTTATACACAAAGTAAATCAAACGGCTGAAACGCCTCTCAGTAACACGAAAGCCGTCGCCATGGCGACCCTCACCCCACGACGGTGTTCCTACTTTATACAGCGAATGCAATAGAATGGAAAAAAAAGAGAAGAGCACTTGAAGGAACCCCCTTAATGGGAAGTTCCCCCTCGATGAGTACACTCATTATTTGGTGGTGGTGGCGGTGGCCCAGTGGGTGGGGCTATTGATCTGGAGGTTAAGAGCTGCCACGAGTCACGATGAGCCCTCCCGACAACTCTTAACCCGTGGCGCTTCAACCTTAAAGTGAGCTCTGCCAAGAAAAGAAACGCCACTCGCAGGAAAAACCAACTGGCTGGTATCAACAACCACGCCGAGGTCCATTAACCCCGTGCCCCTAATTTGGCTTCATACATCACGCTCATGTGATTGGCCGGAACGTCAATGTCATCGGTTCTAGCGGGACCGTCGCCCACCCAAAACAATCGCGAAGGCGGTAAGGTGGACGAGCGCTGCTTCGGTATCAACAACCAAGCCGCGGTCCAAACAGGAATCTGATCGCCAACCCTAATCTGGCTTCATACATCCCACTCGTGTGATTGGCCGGAACGTCAATGTCATCTGTTCTAGGGGGACCGTCGCCCACCCAAAACGACCGCGAAGGCGGTGAGCCAGACGAGCGTTGCTTCGGTATCAACAACCACGCCGCGGTCCAAACAGCGGATCTGATTGCCCACCCTAATCTGGCTTTGTGTGATTGGCCGGAACGTCATCGTCATCAGTTCTAGTGCCGTCAACGTCGCCCACCCAAAACGATTGCGAAGGCGGTAAGGCGGACGAGCGTTGCTTCGGTATCAACAACCACGACGCGGTCCAAACAGCGGATCTGATTGCCCACCCTAATCTGGCTTCGTGTGATTGGCCGGAACGTCAACGTCATCGGTTCTAGCGGGACCGTCGGCCACCCAAAACGATCGCGAAGGCGGTGAGGCGGACGAGCGTCGCTTCATCGCTCTCGCGCTTGCAATCGGATTTGCTTTCCAGATGAATAGGATGGCGGTAATTAACTCGTTGCTCATTAGCGCCGAGGCCTTTATCGGCGCCATTGACCGGCCTCCGCCCGCCGGTTAGGCCTCCATCCTGACAGCGAGGATGTAACAAGTCTGATTATTGGCAGACGAATTAACGCAATCAATTCCTGCCATTCTCTACAAAAATCTCTCTTTCCTCTCTCTCTCGCTCGCTCGCCCGCCCGCCTGCTTTCCCTTTGTAGCCGATTGCACAGATCGAGCTTTTGTTTAAGTCATTAGCTGAGCTGATCTGGGATTTCAACCGCATGCTAATTGACTCCACCACCCACCCCTCTCAATTACCCCGGCGTAAATAACCCCGCTTTCTCTTCTTCGGCTTTTGTGTTTGATCGTGCGGCCCCTCCTCCTCCTCCTCCGCCTCTCATGGCGGCGCAGCGATCACAAACGTGAGCGACCCATCGTCTCTGGAGTTTAGTCTTTCATCCGTTGCCATTCACTCGGAAATAAAAAAAACTAATAACGCAGGATGTTTAAACCAAGTCAGCGATTTGGGAACTACTACACACAACGGGGGGACGGGGACACGCAGCGCTTAGCATCGCCATCTACAGCGAGGAGGTCCTGGTTTCGACCCCTGATCAGGGCCAAACAGGGAACACTCCTCCCAGTGTGGAGTCCGCATGTCCTCCCCCATGTGGAATCCGGAGTCCGCATGTCCCCCCATTGTGGAGTATGCACCCCCCCCCCCCAGTGTGGAGTCCCCGTGTCCAGCCCCTCCTAGTGTGGAGTCCCCGTGCCACCCCCAGTGTGGAGTCCCCATGCCACCACCAGTGTAGAGTCCGCATCCCCCCCCCAATGTGGAGTCCCCATGTCCCTCTCCCCAGTCTCCATTTCCCCCCCAGTGTGGAGCCTGCATGTCCCCCGCCAACTGTGGAGTCCCCATTCCCCCCCCCCCCCCAATGTGGAGTCCCCATGTCCCTCACCTCAGTGTGGAGTCCGCAATCCCCCCCTCCTCCAATGTGGAGTCCCCATGTCCCTCTCCCCAGTGTGGAGTCCCCATGTCCCCCCCCAGTGTGGAGTCCAAGTTATTTATTTATTTATTAGTCCGCATGCCCCCCCCCCACATGGTGGAGTCCGCATGTCCCCCCTCCATGGTGGAGTCTGCATTTCCCCCCCCCATGGTGGAGTCCGCATTTCCCCCCCCATGGTTGAGTCCACATTTACCCCTCATGGTGGAGTCCACATGTCCCCTCAGTGCCTGAGTGGGATTCCTCCCACGTTCCAAAAACATGCTGAGGGGTACACTGCAGACACAAACAGCCTCTCTGATTGGATCATCTGTAAACTATAAATGAGAACTACAAATTCTAAATGACTCCCTGCTCTCAAGAAACGACTCCCTACTTTACCTAAACGACTCCTCGACACTATATTTCTAAATTTAACTGCTAAGTGAGCGCTCATGTTGCATGCACCTTTATCTTGAGCATGATTCTTTCTGATCTTGAAGATGGTGCCGAACTCCTCCTCTTCATCCTGAATCCCGTTCTGGATTTGCTGCAGCCGGAGAAGCCCCTCCCCTCGTCCATGGCTCAGCGAGTTGTAATGCTGGACGAGGCAGAGGCCGTTTCGGGTGGAGTAATCGCACAGCACGCAGTAGAGCCAGTCTCCATCCGACACCGCGCCAACAAACTGCTGCAGGTACTAAAGAGATTAGAGAGCGAGATGATGGGTGCGCATTCTCTAAAGGTGCAATAAGGACACAGGGGAAGTGAGACAGCGGTCATGTGACCTGGCTCATTTCCCCGATGAAGCAGCACTTACACGCCGTTGTTGTCGCAATGCATCTTTACTGAACCATAATGAAACTGATCATTAATTACACTAATTCATAAATAAATCAACAGAAAACATAAATCACAGAAAACAAGTTGGGGGTTCGAATTCCAGGCAAGCCAGCCTCTGATGTTTTTACGTTTACATTTTAACGTCCACAAGACCTACAGTCGATACTAAAAGACACCTACACGTGAGTAAATGTGCTTTCACTCTGCAATGGACTGGCAAGCCGTTCAGGTTATGTACCATGTACTGGGATAGGCCTCAAAACGGACACCCTTGATTTACTGCAGTAAGAAAAAGTGGGTGCCTGCATCGATGATTTTTATATTTTATATACATTTCACACAAAGACACACCAACACACACGTGTGTGTGTGTGTGTGTGTGTGTGTGTGTATGTATATATATATATATATATATATATATATATATATATATATATATATATATATATATATATATATATATATATATATATATATACATATATATATATATATATATATATACATATATATATATATATATATATATATATATATATATATATATATATATATATACATACATATATATGCATGTGTGTGTTGATTTTATTTATATATATATATATATATATATATAATATAAAATGTGTGTATATATATACATACATAATACACAATGTCATGTATATATATATATAATATATATACTATATATATATATATATATATATATATATATATATATATATATATAAATAAATAAATACACACACACACACACACACACACATACATACACACACATTTATATATGTCTGTGTTAATATTAGTGTGTGGGTATACATATATGCATGTGTGTGCATATATATACATATATGTATGTGTGTGCATATATATATATATATATATATATATATATATATATATATATATATATATATATATATATATATATATATATATATATATATATATATATATATATATACATATATATATATATATATATATACATATATATATATATATACATACATATACATATATATATATATATATATATATATATATATATATATATATATACATACATATATATATACACACATACACACACACACACACACATATATATATATATATATATATATATATATATATATATATATATATATATATATATATATATATATATATATATATATATATATACCCACACACTAATATTAACACACACAAACATAGTATATATAAATAACACTTTAAAAAAAAAATAAAGAACAGCCTTTGTTGTGAGGTTCAGTCTCAGTGTGGAATACTCAGCTGCTGGTTAGAAACATGTTCTCTTTTGTACTTAATCACCAGCCCATAATATTCATAATATTACAGATAACAGGCACAGTGAGTGACAACTTTTGTGGTGTTGTTTTTCTCTTTTCAGCAAACAGGACTGAAACATTCAGGTGATCATTCAGAACACACAAACCCACACCTCCGAGGTGAATTGGAATGCCCACCTCGAACCTTCAGCGCACTAGATGATATGCAACATGCCCGGAAGTCCACGTTGCTTGTTCTGCATTGTGAAATCAGACACCGGGGATCGGATTACAGGCTGTGTCAACATGAGAACGTCCTTAACGTTTTATCTCGATCAGAGCAATTCAGGGGAAAAGTGTAGAGGTAAATAACGTGCAAAGTTGCGATGCGGTTATTGACTAAGACAAAAGACCGGGATTACGGCGGAACGTCGAACGCAGCACACATTGTCCAATTCCCGACAAAGGAAACAAAAAATCTGCGGCAGGCAGACGAGAAGGGTCACATTCCAGGTGATGGATTTAGAAAATGTTGAGGATTTGGGTAAAATGGGGAACTCACACGTAGAACAATGAACACTTGAGAACGAGTATTAGTCTGATAGCTAGTATAAAAAAAAAAAAAAGGTCAAACGGATTTACCTTGTAGAGTCTCAAGCTGGCTTTGTGTCTGGACGTCATCGTGTGCAGTTTTAGTTTCTCCAAACTGTTGGCTTCGAAAACGCAGGCGTTGCACCGGAGCTGGACCTGCACGCCGGCGGACACGCACCGGAGCAGCCACCCGTCCTCATCCTCGCCGTTCCTCTTGCCTCCGCCGGCCTCCTGCAGGTGTGCCGCGAGCTGGTAGCGCTGCAGATGCTTGTCGGTTTGGCAGTGAAGCTGGAAGTTGGCTCGCAGGGGCGTGGCGTAATGGCACAGCCGGCAAAGGTGGGCGTCTCCGGTGGCGCTCCTCCATTCGGCGTCCGGAAGTGAACGCTGGGTAGCGAGGTGCTGGCTAAGAGCCCCGAGGCTATCGGAGGAGAACCGGCCACAAAGGGTACATTGGAAGAGTGCCTCCGGGGGCTCATCCTCGGACGGTGTCCTGGGAGATTCCTGGATGGCTTTGGAACTCTCGGGAGGGTGCGCCGCCGTGTGGTTGGGCAACCTAGCCGGAGCCTGGATGTAGGGGTAGAGATCGGCGGCGCTGTGCCGGTGCTGGCGCTGCATGTGGGCCAGGTTCTGCTGGAGGAGCAGCATGTTGTGCGTGTGCTTCTCGCTGGTCATGTGGATGCGAAGGTTCCGGGCCACATTGGTTTCGTAGTCGCACACCTCGCACCGCCACGAGGCGCGTCCCTGCAGTTTGGACGCCGAGGGGGCCGTGGCTTGGACGGCGTGCGGCTGCGACAGGGGACTGGGCTGGGTGGGTGGTGGAGCATCGGGACGCGGGTGGTTCTGCAAGTTCTGCATGTTGTTGAGATGTTTATCCGACTGCATGTGGATGCTCAGGTTGCCCTTGGTGGTGGTGGAATACTGGCACACCTGGCAGCGGAAAGGCTTGTAGCCACAGGTGTACGTCTCCCCCCGAGCCAGACGGGGGTGGTCCTGGCCACCGGCGCAATAAGGACACTGGCCGTCCTCGGCGTCGGTGTGCTTCTCCTTCATGTGCGCCTCCAGAGTTTGCTGGTATTTGTAGTGCCAGTTGCATTTGGGGCACTTCAACGTCTTGCAGGAATTCCGGGAGTGCGTCATGGCAACTTGTCCTCCATAGGGATACGCCGATCCCTGGACACCATCGGGCACGACGGCCACCTCCCGATCCCCTCCGGCCGACGGGCCTTCTCGTGCGACCTCGGCCTGCCCGCTCTCCAGCAGGGGGCTGTTCCCCAGCGGCACGGCGACGGTGGTCGACGGCGCGGTGCTGAGGTTCATAGGTAGTCCCGAGTTAACGCTGGCTGGCGTGGTTTCGGCATACAGCTTGCCTTTTGGTTCGTTCGCCGCGGCACTGCCCTCATCCGATAGGTTATTTGGTTCGGTTTCCGTCACACATTCTTGGTTGCCAAGCACTTCTGCGGTGGGGACCGTGGGCGAGATTCGTCCGGGGACAGGAGCAGGGCCGTGGCAGTTAAAGCTTGTTCCACACTCTAAAGCAGAGTCTGAGAGAGATTTGGTGTTGTTCATAAAGCTGGTTGGTACTGTGACAGAATTCAGAGATTCAGGATTGCTTTGGTTTGAAAGGGTCAGCTCGGCCCGACCGCCGTCCTCCTCCTCCGCCGCCGCGGAACTTGCCCTCCGCTCACCTTCTGCACTTGCTTGACCAGCTTTCCCCAAGTCGCCGTCGATGTCTCTTGACGGGCCCTCTCTGGCCAGGGTTAAAGGGTCTTTGGCAGGGCTCAGCACTGAGGTAGGAAGGGGGGCTCTGGGTAGAGAGGGCTGCGGAGGAAGTCCCGGCGCCGCCATCCGACAATCCAGATTCAGCATGGCCACAGCGTTATACCCTGGAGCTGTGGATGCTGGCTCACTGCTAACTTTTGGTTCGAGGAAGCTCAGGAGTGGACGCTCGCTGGGGCCGACGGGGTGCAAGATGGCGCAGGTGTGTGGGAGCGAGAGCAGCTGCTGCTCCTCCTTCAAAAGGGTGACGTGGTGGCACTGGGACACATGGGCGCTAAACGCGGGGGTGCGTCTGAACGACAACTGGCACAAGAAGCAGACCAGGGTGGGTGGTCCGTCTCCGGTTACGGAGGCGCGATCTTTGGATTGGCGGGTCGACGACGTGGGGACCTCCCCGGTCAGGTGGCGCCGGTTGCCGGGATGGAAGACATTAAAGCTCTTCGGCGTGGAATTCGGAGACAAACGGAAATGGCACGTGCGGACAATCTGCGGCCGGGAGGAGGCCGGAACCGCGCCGTGCGGCAGAGGACCCGGGCTCTCCTGGACGTGAACGGAACCGTCAGCCTGGTAAACAACCCGACATTCTACCTCGTCCTCGCTTGGCTTCACCGCCGAATAGCCGACGACGTCCGAGTCGGGTCCATCCCTGAAAGTGCGTCCTTCCTCCTCACATGCCTCCTCGGTCGGGACGGTCGGGTCGGTCGAGTCGCTGCGAGAGGCCTTGGCGTCTGGACGAAGGAGCGGCGGGGACAGGGGCGAGCTGCGGATGCCCGGAGGCAAGGCAAGGTTTACAAGCGGGACAGGAGCTCCATGATCAGGGACGACATCACAGCAGTCCATCCTCCCACGCGTCCCACCCTGACCTGAAAGAAAAGGGCAGAAGCGAAATTTGAGATACTCCCTTAACTCACAACAAGAGCCGCTTGAGACACATAACCCCCATCACACAATGAACGACTGTACGGTTACATTTTACAAGAGAACTACTTCATACACACCCACCAGAGAGCGAGAGAGAGCGCGAGAACAGGAGTGCATTGTACTGCAATCAATAGTCCTTCAGACAGCTGATCGCTGAATAGGACATGAGGTACGTTTCCTGGAATCGCAATCGCCCGAATATCTCGATTTAACGACGGAACGTCGCCGGCGCGTCTTTAGTTCCGCACCCTCGGAGTACTGGGTTGCATCCGAGGGCCTGAATCCAATCTGACGTCATCCGATCTCCTTCCTGTGGCCATGCACCAACCCCAAGAGGCGAAACCAAGTGCGTACCTGCTCGCCGGCTGGAATCAATTAACCTAGACCGCGGGTTTCGCGCTAAATCTCGGACTTATCGCCGCATCGTTGGGAGATTCCGAGGCTTGTGTCGAGCCCGTTCTGATCCCGCCGGCTGGAGAGGGTTAGAGTGCTTATAGGAAAATCAATAGCTCGGATGCTAAGCGACTTACGGGAAACGGGAGCCGGACGCCGCCGACGGGTTGGCTGATTTACTCCCAGTCCAGGCCGCGGCAATAAAGAACATACACGCCCCTTTTGACGAGAAGCCGGCAAGTTAATTACTCACACGCCCCGATCGCAAAGCAATTATTCCAGCAGGTGTGTGTGTGTGTGTGTGCACATATTATTGGAGTTAATTATTAACCAGACCAGTGGTACTGGGAACAGGCTCCAAGATCCGTCATGGTCCTAACGAGGATGGACAGCTCAGACAGTATATATGGATGCATGAGCTGGAGATCCAGAGAGCATGCGGGATTATTATCATTTTTTTTTTAAAAAGGCCTTCCCTAAACTGTTCCCACTAATCCAGAAGTTTACAAACTAGAACCAAACCATACGTTTCAGACCATTGTAGGCTTCTTGGATTTGTGGAAAAAGTTTCGGGAAGGCCCATTTTTTAGTACAAACTAGAACAAATCGGATAAATTCTGACCATCGTAGGCTTCCAGATGAATAAACACAGTTTTGAAACTGTGAAAACAGTTTGGGGAAGGCCTATTTTGGCACCTAGGCAAGGACAATGTGAGGTTCATAAAGACACGGTAGTGTGAGAACCTTGAGCGCAGCTCCCGGTAACAATTTAGATATAAACTAGAACCAAACCATACGTTTCAAACCATTGTAGGCTTCTTGGATTTGTGGAAAAGTTTAGGGAAGGCCCATTTTTTAGTCCAAACTAGAACAAATCGGATAAATTCGGACCATCGTAGGCTTCCAGATGAATAAACATAACAGTTTGGGGAAGGCCCATTTTGAATGTAACAGCATGCACAATGCAAGTTTGCTAAACACTGGTGGTTCGAGAGGCTTGAGTGCAGCCCCATGGAGAACTTTTGGTACAAACGAGAACAAAGTCATGCGTTTTGGACCATCGTAGGCTTCCAGATCAGTGGGAACAGTTTAGGGAAGGCCCATTTTTGTGCTTCAGCATGCCCAATTGTTTAGGAACATTGATCATAGCCTAATAAGGTCAGGTCATTATTTCCCGCTTTATCCTCTACTTTGGGTTTCCATGCCCATCCAGGGTAGAACGTTTCGGGAGCTGGGTAGATACACCCAGGACAGGGCGCCAATCCATCACTGGACACACACTCACACAAACACACTCTATAGGGGGCAATTTGGAGGAATTAATAGACCTTGGGGGCGGCTCGGTGGCTTAGTGGTTAGCACATTCTCCTCTCAGCGCTATGGATTCCCGGTTCGAATCCCAATCTGGGTGGAGTTTCCATGTTCTCCCCGTGTCCGCATGGGTTTCCTCCAGGTTCTCCGGTTTCCTCCCACAGTCCAAAAACATGGATCAAGTCAATTGAGTTCTCCAAATTGCCCCATGTAGAGTGTGTCTGTGTGAGTGAGTGTGTGCCCAGCGATAGATTGGTGTCCTGTCCTGGGTGTATCTGCCCGGCGCCCGAAACGTTCTCCCCTGGATGGGCATGGGGGAACCCCCCACAACCCTAATATAGGATAAAGCGGAAGATAATGGATGGATGAACAAATGAATAATTGACCTTGATCCATGTTTTTAGATTGTGGGATTCAATGTGGCTGTGCATAAGGCCCCTAAACATTTAGTCCTTATGAAACTCTGTCACACTAGGACATTAAAACAGGCCTTCCCCAAACTTTGGGGGTTTCCACTAATCTGGAAGTTTCCACTAATCTGGAAGCCTACGATGGTCTAAAATGCTTGTGGGGCTGCTATTAAGGCCATCACACGTCTTTAGAACCTCGCATTGTGCATGCTGGGGGCACAAAAATGGGCCTTCCCCAAACTGTTTAGAAACATATTGCTTTGTTCTAGTTTATATCATGCCAAGTGATAGATTGGCACCCTGTCCTGGGTGTATCTGGATGGGCATGGGGAACCCCCCCATCCCCCGCGACCCTAATATAGGATAAAGCGGAAGATAATGGATGGATGGATAGTTTATATCAAAAGTGTTTAACGTGGCTGCGCATAAGGCTCCTAAACAACCACGTCTTAATGAAACTCTCAGTGCACACTGGTCATCAAAACAGGCCTTCCCTAAACTGTTACCACAAATCCTGAAGCCTACACTAGTCTAAAATGCATGGCTACATTCTAATTTGTCCCAAAGTGTTCGATTTCACTGCGCTCAAGGCTCATACACCATAATCTTTTTAGGAAACATTGGGCATGCTAGGACACAAAAACGGGCCTTTCCCAAACTGTTCCCACAAATCTGGATTCCTAGCTACAGCTGCTGGTTTTAGATGCCCGCGTCATGAGACACTATGAAAGCGGCGTGTCTTGATACTTTCGACCACACGGTGTCGGTTTCTCACTCTGTGATTGAAACTGACACAACATCCATCCTCCTGTGAACAGAAGCCCTAATTGTCATTACACTCTTCTGATCTCACGTTTCTCACTCCGAGAGACGCTCCGCCTAATGCAGTGATTCTCAATTATTTTCTGTTAAGCCCCCCCTAGGAAGAAGAAAATATTTTGCGCCTCCCCCCCCCCACACACACACACCTCACCCCCCCACATGACAAAATGGGATAAAGTATTTTTAAACGCCCACTGTAGTATGATTTGTCTATAAATTTGTTATAAGCTCACCTCTTTTATAACAATGTATCCTTAAAAAAAAGAAAGAAATATAGATCAACTTAGAACAGAATCATATTATTAACTTTGTTTTTTTTAGTTTGTAACAGAAACGAATTAAATCCTTATATAAACGAGAAATATTTTTGAACTGACTGGCATTTGATACTGAAAAATGAAATGAAATAAAATCAATAAATAATAATAAATTCAAATTCATCAGCAACATTCATTCAGGAGCTCAATTTATTAACAGCGGCATGGTGGCTTAGTGGTTAGCATGTTCTCCTCTCAGCACTAAGGATTCCCGGTTCGAATCCCCATCTGGGTGGAGTTTCCATGTTCTCCCCGTGTCTGCGTGGGTTTCCTCCGGGTTCTCCGTTTTCCTCCCACAGTCCAAAAACATGGATCAAATCAATTGAGTTCTCCAAATTGCCCCATATAGAGTGTTTGTGTGTGAGTGAGTGAGTGTGTGCCCAGTGATAGATTGCCCCCCTGTCCTGGATGTATCTGCCCAGCACCCGAAACGTGCTCCCCTGGATGGGCATGGGAAACCCCCCCCCGCCCCCCCCCCCCCCCCCCCCCCCCCCGTGACCCTAATAGAGGATAAAGCGGAAGATAATGAATGAATTTATTAACACTTTAACCTACAAAACTAAAATGAATACAACAATTTGTGCTGCTTTTTTTTTTTTTTTTTTTCTTTTTTTTTTTTTTTTTGAGGAAGTCAGAACTAATGTCTCCAACGCATCTGTTTTGCAGCACAGCTTTTCTGAAGTAGCTTTCATAAAGCGTTAATATTTGCTGGTTATACGCATCACGTTTACGATTTAAAAACTCAAGCGGTTATCAGTGTGATTGGAATGTAATGTCTTTAAGTGACGCCTTCATTTATTTGGCTTCATGCTGTCCGCTGCCAACATTTAAAGACACATCGGTCTTTCTTCGTCTCCCACCTTTAGTTACAATGAACTTACAGTTACAGTGAAGTTACAGTTACAGTGAAGTTACAGTTACAGTGAAGCCAGGCGCTACAAATGCTTCCACATTTAACTTTCGGTTGACTTTTGTTGCTCTCGTTATCTTCGTCTCTCTCGTCATCTCTGTTAAATATTTCTCCATGTTGTCTCAAGAGGGTTTGTTCAGTACACTTAATATCACTTGCTCTGTGATATCTTGTTATGTGCACCCCCAGGCACCGCACTGCGCCCCCCTAGGGGGCGCGCCCCACTATTTGAGAAGCACTGGCCTAATGTGAGAACCTCGGCGTCGGATCGCGGAGAGCCACCGTGTTTATGAGAACGGAATCGAACGGGGTCCAGAACGCTCTGAAAACCCCGGCTTCGGCTCATATTTTACCAAACCACAAAATGTAATAAACATACTTTACTCAACCGCCTCCACCCTCTAACACTCCCCACCCCACCCCCGCTCCCCTGTTTGGACAGCTGTCCACTCTGCGCCGCGCTCGTCTTTGATCTCTGATTTAATGCGCCGTTTCCATTAGTAACGGGGAGTCCATTCAGAAGCCAAAGAGGCGTGGGGAGGACAGAGGACGGCCGCGAGATCTGCTGGATGCTTCGAATCAGGTGGAGGATCAGAAAGTGGGTGCACGATGTCCCCCAAACAGAGTGCAGGACCATTTACATCACGAGCCGTCTGCAGTGCATCTGATGATGCTTACAGGTCGGGCGCTTAGACGTTCAACACGCACGACTGGCTGCACCCCAAACAGCACCACAACAAACTGCACAACCAGTCGCACCACCACCAACAGCACCACAACAAACTGCACAACCAGTCGCACCACCACCAACAGCACCACAACAAACTGCACAACCAGTCGCACCACCACCAACAGCACCACAACAAACTGCACAACCATTCGCACCACCACCAACAGCACCACAACCCATCAAACCACACAACCAGTCGCACCACCAACAGCACCACAACCCATCAAACCACAACAAACTGCACAACCAGTCGCACCATCACCAACAGCACCACAACCCATCAAACCACACAACCAGTCGCACCACCAACAGCACCACAACCCATCAAACCACAACAAACTGCACAACCAGTCGCACCACCAACAGCACCACAACAAACTGCACAACCAGTCGCACCACCACCATCACACCACAACCCATCGCACCACAACAAACTGCACAACCAGTCGCACCATCAAGAGCACCACAACCCATCGCACCACAACAAACTGCACAACCAGTCGCACCATCACCAACAGCACCACAACCTATCAAACCACAACAAACTGCACAACCAGTCGCACCACCAACAGCACCACAACCCGTCGCACCACAACAAACTGCACAACCCGTCACACCACCACCATCACACCACAACAAACTGCACAACCAGTCGCACCACCACCATCACACCACAACAAACTGCACAACCAGTCGCACCACCACCATCACACCACAACCCATCGCACCACAACAAACTGCACAACCAGTCGCACCATCAAGAGCACCACAACCCATCGCACCACAACAAACTGCACAACCAGTCGCACCATCAACAGCACCACAACCCATCGCACCACAACAAACTGCACAACCAGTCGCACCACCAACAGCACCACAACCCATCGCACCACAACAAACTGCACAACCAGTCGCACCACCAACAGCACCACAACCCATCGCACCACAACAAACTGCACAACCAGTCGCACCAACAGCACCACAACCCATCGCACCACAACAAACTGTACAACCAGTCACACCACCACCAACAGCACCACAACGAGATGCACAGCAAAATGCACAACCAGTTGCACCACCACCAACAGCACCACAACCCGTTGCGCCACAAAAAAAATGCACAACCGGTTGCACCACCACCAGCCGCACAACAAGCACCACAACCAACATCAGCACAAACCGCACAATGAGCCGCACCACAACATGCCACACCACAAACAGCACCCCAACATGTCACAGCACCACAACGAGACGCACCACAACACAAACTGCACAACCTGCCACACCACACAACGCACTGCACCACAACAAACCACAATACAAGAGTGCTACACACTGCTCCACAGCTCAGTGTACCACAACAAACCGCATCACGAGTCACATAACCATCACAACAAACCAAAACACGAGCCACACCACCACAAACAGCACCACAACCAGCTGCACCACCACAAACAGCACCAAAACGGGCTGCACCACCACAAAAAAACAGAGCCACAACGGGAAGCACCACCACAAACAGCACCACAAAAAACAGAGCCATAACGGGCCGCACCACAAAAGCAGAAGTGAAAAAGTGACCATAAAAGTGGCAAATGTATTGTACACCGAAAGGCAGCAACCCACTGATGGGCATTTTAGTTTGTCAGTGAAAGGTTATCTACAGAGATGGAGAAGGTAGTGTATTGGCTAACATCTGCCCCTCAGCGCTGGGGATCCAGGTTCAAATCCTGATCTGGGTGGAGTTTGCATGTTCTCCTCATGTCCGCTTGGGGTTCTTCCCACAGTCCAAAACCATGGATTCAAGGTGAATTGGCTGCTTTTTTTTTTATTCTATTAAATGTGTGTGTGTGTGTGTGCCCAGTGTGGTGTATTTGCCCAGCGCCTGAAACGTCTCCCCCCCTCGTGGCCCCAATAAAGGATCACAGTAAATTTCTAGAAGGAAAACATTCCAGCTTTTTCCTCCTCTTGAAACGTGGGATGCAATAACAACAGGGTAAAGAACCCACAACTAGCTCTTTACAAGCTGCTGAAGGCTGTAAACTGGGGCACTGACACCACAAACGCTGGGTTTCAAAGCAGCGATAGGGCATTTTATTTCACAGTTTTGTACACTGAGGATCAGGGTGTTTTGCTCTCGATGGGCGTGGCTTTTAGAACAGGAGGTGCTGTTTGGAAAGGACCAGTAGTCTTTAAACATGTGGATCTGTCCAGAGGTTTAATACACGAGTGGATTCATATGATTTATAGTAGCTCACCCAAACATTCGTACATATGTATATATTATATAAATAAAAAAGGTACACATATATACACAAACAAAAACACTAGTAAATACATGTACACTGTGTGTGTATTTGTATATATACACACCACATTTTATATATATATATATATATATATATATATATATATATATATATATATATATATATATATATATATAAATATATACACACACACACACACATATATATATGTGTGTGTGTATATATATATATATATTATACACACACACACACAAAAGAAAGAAAATAAATAAATAAAATATAAATATATATATATATATATATATATATATATATATATATATATATATATATATATATATATATATATATATTATGCAGTGGGCAGCAACAGTCAGTTATATTAAGTTGGTTGTTCCTTAGTTGTTAGTATATTCATGTGTGTATGTATATAATGTACAGTATGTCTGTGTACATTTATGTGTGTATCTATTTTGTCTAGATAGGTGTGTGTGTATAATATATATATATATATATATATATATATATAAAAATATATATATATATATATATATATATATATATATATATAAAATATATATATAATGTGTGTACATATAATGTGTGTGTGTATATACATATATATATATATATACATATATATATATATATATATACATATATATATATATATATATATATTTACACACATAAATGTACACAGACATTACATTATATACATACACACATGAACATACTAACAACTAAGGACAAACAACTTAATATAACTGACTGTTGCTGTCCACTGCATATATATATATATATTTTTTTTTTCCTTTCTTTTACAGTGTGCGTGTATAATACATATGCACTATGATGGGTTGGTAACCGATCCCAGGTGCGCCCCTGCTAATGAGCACCAGGTTGGCTCCAGCACCCCAGCTCATTCCCTCAGAACCACAACTGGTAAAGGGGCGGGGGCTGGTCATGAGATTGACAAGGCCAGTAACAATTACAACCTCAGCAGTATGGTTTAGATCATCCTCCTCCTCCTCCTCATAGTCATCGTCCTGCACTAAGCTCCAGCACTGAGCCGTTCTTCTCACGGCTTTGAGACCTGTATTGCGGTTTGATTTTTTTTTTTTTTTTTTTTATGTCTGTGATATAAAGCAGCGACGCCTCACACTTCAGAATAACAAGGCCTTTCGGGTTCAAACCCTTTTAATAAAACCCGTTCATCCCTCTGTTCCAATTTCTATTTATTATATCCACATCCTCAACTCGACCTGAACCCGTGTTTGGTTCGGTTTTGCGGTGATTATCTTTATTTATATGCGTCTACAGCAGGGCTCATGTGTGCTTATTAATAATGCACTCCAGCATTCACTGCTGTAAACTTGGCCTGCTTCGCTGCGACTCGGCCGTTTCACGCCAGTGCCTCGGTACTCGGCGCAGCATTCCAGCTGAAGAATCCAGTAATAAGACACATGCTTTGAACTGTAATAAATCACCTTCAGAATTTCCCGTTCGCTGTAAATGAGGCCCACAGCAACGCTGACCCCTGTTTGACTCCGGTTTCAGCCTGCTACCTCCATTTCAACCTCCCAGAACCACAGCAAGCAGGCCGCTCCTTTCCCTCCTCTCCTCCTTTATTCGGGGAGCAGAGTGGATTTTAATATTAGCTCAGAAATCTGAGGAGAATCGGGGGACTCCATCGGCCAATCAGTTCGCTTATTTGCCTGGCTTTATTAAATGTGTGTGGATAGTGCACACTGTATGATACACACACACGCACACACAAAGCCCAAAGGAGAGCTGAGCTTAAACCCACAAGCGGGGGCCCCACTGTTTTTGGAAGTGTGTGTGTGCATGCTCAAGAGAGACAAAAAAAAAAAAACCCTCTATACTACTCCAGCCATTGTAATGATAAGCAGCAAGAAATGCAATTTACACACACACACACACACACACAATAACCTAAGGAGGGGGAAAAACTAAATGAATTAAAATATATATTATATTATATAATATATATTAATATATATATAAATAAAATTTGCATTATAAATTGTATAAAATTTGCATATTATATATATATATATATATATATATATATATATATATATATATATATATATATATATATATATATATATATAATTTGCATATTTAATTGCATTAATTATATATACGTTCACCCATACACATGTGCGTATATAATATATATATAAAAAATTATAAAATGCAATAATTTAAAAACACCAAAAATATTTATATTTCCATGTAATTACTAAATTTTAATATTTTATAGAATTATAATATTTTATTGTTAATATTGACAATTATATATCTATTATAATAATAAGAAACATAATATGGAAACATTTTTTGTTATTATAACTGCAATTATTACAATAATAATATTAATAACATACACACACACTTGTGTGTATGTATATATCAATAATAATTACAAAATTTATTTTATTTCAAATTAAGGTTCTATATTTAATCAGAATGATAGAATGTTGCCACACTGAAGTGCCAGTCTTTAAATTCCAGCGTTTCACAGGACCGCGCACCATGTGACCACCTCCTGCCACCTCTCTAATGCCGTATACATTCTGACTATACGACAGGTCGCGAGGAACAAAGGCCCGGCTTCCGGTGAACAGTCTCCGGCTTCCGTCTCCATTCAGAGCCGTCGCTCATTGATCCCTAAAGTATGGATCCGAGCGTTGAGATCAATGCTGTTTGGACCACGACCCACGATCCAATACCTCTGGGGTGTGTACGACCGAGGGCGTAGGGGACGCTGTTTTGGGAAACACCGATGGACATGTGTCACTATGTTCTGAGAGCACATCTCATAATACATCCTTATATACACATATCAGGTGTGTTAAACTGTACGTCTCACTCTGTCTCTGTGCACCAGGTGCAGCAGATTACAGGTACGTTCTTATTCACCAAGGACGTCTATATCTATAAACAAAGGCCTGTTTAGAGAACGCATGCCTCATTACGGTAATACTCCAAGCGCCGATGAAGATGAGCTACATCCAAACGAAATCCCACAACCTTAACCCCAACTGCAGATCAAATAAACTTCTTCTTAATGAGCCTGAAGTAATGCCGTGCTCATGTAAAGTGACACCAATGATAAACCACCAGGATCAATCCACTTATAAACACGCAGGACCATCACACTGAAGCAGAGGGCCTCGTCAGCCGAATCGGGGGTCCTATTGTGCAATGCCTTTTGTTTTGCTCTGTGGAGCCGCATCCAACCAACCTGCCCCGAAATTCACTCCGGATACCATCAGTGGAGGAGGAGCAGTGGGGGACAGGGATGAGAAATGAGGGTGCAATAGGATTGAGGGTCCATTTTCAGCACCCTGAGGGGTCACTATGTGGCAGCGACCACGCACCCCCTTAGTTGTGACCACACACCGAAACCGTGGAGCGAGGACGGGAAGTCGATGCTTTCTAATGATCTGACGACATCCCATCCCGTCCCTCCGCCGTCCTCCACCACAGTCAGCTCAGATGTTGGGCTTCTCACTCTCGCCTCCGTCTTTTCTCTTCACCCTCTTTTCTCTCAGCGACTGACCTCTAACCTGTGAGTCTGGACTCTTTGACCCCCGCATTCTCTCCCTCCTCCCTCTCCAACATCATGCCCTCATGAGTGTGTGTGTGTGTGTGTGTGAGAGAGACCCACAGCTCGGATACCTCCCTGTTCATGGGATTCGCTCTCTCTTTCCATATATATAGAGCCGCCTTACTTTCTTTCATCTTGATCAATAATATACTGTACCATGTGGTGGTAATGGGGGGGGGGGGGTAAACCGGGTAAAACAGGTGTTGTAACTATCGTATCAAAATAAAATGAGTCATGAGTCGACTCTCCGCTGTCGAACGGATACATGACTCCTTTTTCTGCTGTCGTTATCGACGTCCAGATTTTCGGAGTACTGCTGTCAGGCGACTTTATGTCCCCGGAGGAGATCGGGTTTAGTGTCCTATAGTGATAGATCTCTATATTTGGTTCCGCCGCAAAGGTACCGAGAACCATTTTGCAGAACTCGGACTGCTTTGCTGCTTCCCTCTCCGTTCCGCCCATGGTCTGCTCCGGAAAGGAAAGTATCAGCCGAGCCGAGCCGAAAGGCGCCGAACCGCCCCGAGTGGAGCCGAACCGCCCCGAGTGGAGCCGAACCGACCCGAGTGGAGCCGAACCGCCCCGACCCGACTGACAAACAGCGAACCGGGCGTGTTGTCGGCTCTCCCGCCTCGGAGGCGCCGCCGAAAGGGCGACCACAACCCCGGAGGAACTTCCAGCGGCGCCCCGGAGAAAGTAGCCGGACACACAGCACCGGTTCCCCCGCGTGTGTCACGGCGACGACAGCCGAAAAGAAAAGGGGGGGCCGCCCGTCGGCCGAAACTTACATTTCCGACGTCCGCGTCACTCTCGCGCCGCGTCCCCGGTCCGCGCGCGCCTGCAGTCGGCGCTTTTAGATCCCATTCGCGCGGCTGCGGTCCCGCTCGGTCGGACGGACGGCCGCCGCGGACTGTTGTTTTGAGGTACGTCCTTCGATTTCAAAGCCTTTCTCCGGGGGTCGTGGACGGCGTGGCGTGGCGTGGCGTGGCTCGGCTGCGGGGGAGAGGAGAAAGCGGTGTTTGACGCCGCCGGAGAAAAAACCGTTCGCTCTTTATTCCTGCTAATTAGTTTCCTGCGAAAAAAATGGCTGGAATTAGCGCAGTGCGCATGCGCTCCATTACACAGGCACGGCGGGAAGGGCTAATTAGCTCCTCCTGGATCAATGAGATTGGAGCGGGAGGGAAGAGGGAGGTGGCGGCGTGGTGATGGTGATGGTGGGGGGGGCGGGCGGGCGGGTGGAGGGAGGATGGATGGATGGATGGAGGAAGGGGGGTCAGAAGTGATGGAATTAGTCAAAAACAAACCGGAGAGTCTTTTAAATATTAGCTAAATATATGTAAACCGGGACGCGGGGAGTGGGGTGTGGTTTCGGCTGAGGAACCGACCCACGGCGTCCACGCAGGGTCCACGCAGAGTCCACGCAGGGTCCACGCAAAGTCCACGCGCGGACTGCAATCGATAACCGAGAGCGGTTTCTAATGACGCTCGTTAAGACTCTTCGCGTGGCGTTGGAAACGCGCGTGTCGACCCACGTCCGTGAAAAGAGCGACGCAATTTTTGAAATGGCAGAACGTGTGTTTGTATTTCAGCACCCGATTCGATCCGCGAGGGAATATTACAAATAATAAAGTAGCTTTGATTGGAAGACTTATAAACCCACGACTGACTCCGTACGTCGTAAGATCTTCGGCGCATTTAAGGGAAGGTTCTGGTATAAATGTAAATATTGTGAAACGCCGATTTTGGGATTAGTCTGTAAATCTGTGAGAGTTATATCATATGTTATCGTAAAAATAATGGGTCACAATTGTTACATTTTACAAAATAGTCTACTGGTTACGTGAGGACGTCGGGGGACAGTTCCAAAATTATTTCACATGAGACTATATCCATCTATCTATGTGTGTGTGTGTGTGTATTATTTGTTGTTGTGACAATATAACAATGGCCTACTTTTAATCATATATCATATTGTGATTTATATAATGGCATTGTGTGTGTGTGTGTCTCTATATATATATATATATATATATATATATATATATATATATATATATATATATATATATATATATATATTTATTTATTATTTTTTTTTTTTTCCATAACCATAATAATTATATTATACATTTATTATACCATCATGTAATCGTATTTTTTATTGATGCATACACACAAACTATATATATATATATATATATATATATATATATATATATATATATATATATATATATATATATATATATATAGTGTGTGTGTGTGTGTGTGTTTTTAGAATATAAAATAATATAATAATCATAGTATAATTAGACTGTATAATATAATTATAGTTATGAAAAATTTTTTTATCTAAACAACTGTCATATATATAATTTCTTATATAGATTCTTATAAAAATCATACATATATATATGCATACATACATACGTGTGTGTGTATAACGCAAAAGTAAAAGCCCACTGGGTTTTAAATCAGGTTCAGGTGCTTATGCGCGTTCTTCCACCTGTGTATAAAATCCTATTGTGCGTCAAGCGCTCAAAGCTGCGACTTCTATTTCTGACGCGCTTTTGTGATGATAATGTCTTTGTGTGTTTGGTGTGTAAGCGAAAACGCCGCAGTATCCACTCGTCCGTCCTGCAGCCTAATTAAACTGACAATCTGTTTCTCCAGCACCACAAAGTCAAAGTGCGCTTCTCTTTGGAAAGGGAATCGAATTCAAAGTCACGAGCGCGTCATCGCTCGAGCTCGGCCCTGCCTCGTGCACTTGAACAGCGGGACCTTCCGATTTTAACGTGTTTACACAGCACACGGGCATTCTCACAAATGCGTGGCTCAGCTGTGCCTTTTTTGTTTTTTTTTGGATTTTAGCTTTCTTTCCCCAATGTTTAGGAATTAACGGGCAGCACATTGGCGTCGTGCAGTCATTATATTCATTCATATTACATTAAAAGTTCGTTTTAATGAGTTCTTTGCATCAGTAACATACAGGAGAGGTCTGCATCCAAGTAATCCCTCGCCTGGAGGTTATTTGATGGCCTAACGAGCCCTCTTTTCTAAAGCAGGCTTCATAATGAGTGTTTTATATTCACAGAGGATTATTTGTTCGTTGCCCTTATGAACCCTATTTCAATGCGTGTTTTGAAACATGCTGGATGTAATGTACACATCTCCGAAATTAAAATAACCTGGCCTAACAGACGGCCTGCGGAAAATCGGGCTTATCAGATGTTCATCCAAAGTCAAGTTCATATTAAAAAGAAGGGAAAAAAACACTTACATATCCAGCAACCCATTTCTCATGTCTTACAGACGACAGAAAATAAGACATTTCGTTCTAGATTGTACTTAGTATAGTTTTTCAAACAGAAGTACCTATTTTTAATAAAAAAAATCATGTCTTTTGTTGATGCGCTGAGGACTGATGCTCCTTTTGCGCCCTCTGTTGTTCATTATTAGAGCCGCAGGTCTTATAATTACGTCGGAATAATCTCGACGCGCGTGACATTTGGACATTTATTTCTATTTAAATAATAAAATCTAACTAAAATATTATAGCACAAAAAGAATTATGATAAATTATCTTCCTGTCTATGTATTTAAACGCAGCAACTGTATTTTTGCAGGTGATTGGTGTTATATAAAATAATTCTCGTCTTCGTTATGAATTTATGTTTCAAAATGCATATTAATTGCGTTGTAATTTTTTATTAAAGCATGATAAACCAAATACATGTATGCTATGTCTAATTCATCATTTTCCTCAAAAATAAAGTCTAATATCGTAAATAAATACATGTTTTAGTAAATGACTTGTCCACGAGAACAATTATTATTTGTCCAAATATTATTCCGTCATAAAGCTCCATCCACAAGATTCAAATTCTCCGTTATAGAAGCGAAGTTCGCTTTGAAACTAATAACAGAGCTCATTTTAAGGCGAGTGTGAATAAAAGTCTAACTATCCCGTTATCTCGTATGAAGATGATCTCGTAATGAAATGATTATGTCGTGTTGCTTTTCTGTATGATGACCTCCACATTTTTTTTATCTCGGGCTTTGGGAACATGAACGAACGAGACCTTTAGGAACTGGGGTATTTGTTAATTTGTGGTTTATTGTAACACACCTTCCAATATGTGAACGTTTAGATTACTAACACCATGTAGCCTTCATAGGCCGTTATATAGGCTACATATCTAATCCTTAGAGGTTGGTTTTGCTATGGACAGGGCTTTGTATTTGGATTGAGATTATGCTTTAGAACTGATTTCACTGTATAATGTATGTTTATAATCTATGTCTATATATCTAATAAATTAGACATATATATAGACTATATAATATATATATATAAAATATATTTTTATATATAATTAATATATATCATTTATTGTAAATTTTAATTGTGCATTTGTTGTACATCTGACTGTCCATATATATATATATGACAGTCAGATGTACAAATGTACAATTAAAATGTACAATAAACAATATTTTTTTTTAAAATAGATGAAATAAAAACAAATATTATATATATATATATGTGTGTGTGTGAGTGAATATCATTGAGGACCGTCTGTGTTTCTCTGTAGCTGTTGTCACTTTTCTATTATCATCATTATTGTTACAGAATTTTCTGATCGAATATAAACTAATTCCTCCCAGAAATCCTCTCTCATCCCGTCACCCCTCCGTCGCCGATTCGGTTAGGAAGAGTAAAAGATGCTGATGCTGGTTATGAATGTAAAAATAATAATAATACAGTGCTAAACGACAGCCTTCGTTTTCTGAGATTTACAGATGCGGCATTTTCAAAACGAGTCTTAAAACACACTTTCCCCAAAATCCCAACCAGCAGCTCAGAAAACGTCAGGAAGGCTGAAGGAACCGAACAGAGAGGAGCTGAATGAATGGATCATCTCGACGCGCTCCTCCTCCACTTGACCCCGAATGACCCGCCGATCGGACCGACACATAATCGGCTCCAGTCTGTAAATCTCCCCGAGCCACCGAGCCGCGTGGAGGTCCAGCATCTCACGGTCATTTCACTGCGTCATTGGAACGCCGACTCTTTCAAACGGATTTTTCCCTCTGAAAACGGAAATTCTTGCTTAGAATAACAATTTAGTTTTTAAGAAACCAACACAGATTCTCAGAACCAGACGTCAGGCAATCTTCAGACTCCAATATAACTTACACTTTTATTGTTTTTATGTAATAAACGTCTGTCTCGTGTTTGTGTTTATTTTATTCGACTGTCCAGCAGCTGTTCGGTTTTTTTTTTTTTAGAAAGAGATTTAGCTTTATTTATTTGTGGCGATGATTCCATTCGTGTATTGATGTAAAACCCCAAGCACAATTACTACAACGGGAATTTTTTTTAATCTAGACAGTGGGATTGGTTTATCTTATTTTGAAAATCGCACGAAGAAAAATGATGGACCAAATGGTTTATATTCAAGCGTGTATATTCAATGGTTTATATTCCAATTTTTTAAAAACGAGACAAAATAAGAGACCAATCTTATTTTTTATAGTAATGCATATAGATGACGTGTTTCTTGTTTTTAAGTCATTTATGGGCTGGGTGAAATTATAAGGGTAATTAATTATAATCGCAATCAAACCAAACACACACAAACAATTAATGTCCACTAGATTAAACCATCAAATTACAACAAACGTAACAGTTCGATCAATTTGCGGTACGTTTCCCTCATTTTATCTCCAACATGTACAACTGCAACCATCGAATTTATAATCAAAATAAACGTTTATTGGATTTTAGTAAGTGTATTTTGCAGATTAAGACAATAAAAACATTTTAAAAAAATCAACTGTGGGACATTAAGGGATCGTTCTTGTATTTTCAGGTGTGAACGTTTTTATTATTTGGTGATTTTTGCAAATTGCCTGCTTTAAAAATAAAAAAAATTAAAAGAAAAACACAAGGACGAATAGATATTTAGGATTTGGATTGTAATGCAAAGCAATGCCGTTTGTTTGATAGGTTGCCTTTGAGTCATAAACATATATTTAGAAAATAATAAAGTTGTGTTTTTTGCAATCCGCAGTCGGCGTTCTGATTATTTTTCTACAAAACGTGCAAGATGACGATTTGCGTACGGTGTCAAATTGAAAAGTACATTCTCTACAAAGAGAAAAAAAATCAAACAAGCAAATAATAATCATCTCAAAATCACCATCAAAAGGTTCTGCATTTTCTGGAACTAAAAGGAACGGGGTGTATGGGGGGGGGGGGGTAAGCGACCCAAGGATGTTTTATAAGTTAATCTACATACCATCATAATGAGCTGCTCTTCACGTGCCTGTAAGAGGAGCATATGTGCTGTGTGTGTGTGTGTGTGTGTGTGTGTGTGTGTGTGTGTGTGTGGTGGCGTGTGCCCGGCGTCTGTCCCGCTGCCAAGGTCCATTTCATTTAAATGTGAATGCGCAGTTTAGAATAAACGCCACGCGCACGAGGACCAACACACGCGCGCGCGCGCTCATTAAGCGTCAATCTGCGCGTCGTTTGGTGGATTTAACCTCCGCGTGGTTTCAATCTGCTAATTACACAATTAGACCGTTAATTGGACGCTTAGTTTATTAATTAAACACGAGCCCTGGGAGGCCTGGCTGGGTTTGATGTGGAGCCAACAACAATAATAAGACAATAATAAGAGTACTCATGGGTTCTTTGTTCTACTCGAATAAGAATGTAGCGAAGATAACAATAAACAAATATAATAATAAAGAAAAAATACAAATTTATACTTCTTAAACTCAAAACATACATATATACACATATTTACATATATATATATATATATATATACATATATATACATATTGTTTATGTGTAAAATGTATACACACACACACTATATGTCTAAATATATGTGCCTATATAAGTAGGATATACATAAATTAGCAAATGGAGCAGTTCGTATATTGCGTATTGTGTTCTAATAATTTATTATTATTAATATTTTTATTTTTTTTTTTTATTATTATTATTATTATGATTATTGTGTAATTTATGGTTTATATGTCATTGTGTGTGCTTGTATAACATCGAGCACGTGTTTTTTTCGAATCCCAACAAAATACAAACCTTAAAATTTCAGGTATATTGTTTTTTTTTATTTCAGCGTCTGGATAAAAACAGTTATGAATGTAGTCATTATACGGATAGATGCCGAGCCTATGGCGAGACTGCGGGGGGGAGCAGAACACACACACACACACACACACACACACACACACACACACACACACACAAAACAAAGGCCAAGTTCACGGCCTTCAGGACAATATGTCCCATCACCCTGCCAGACCTCTTCTTAAATCTGACAGACACACGCACCCACACAGTCTCTCTCTCTCTCTCTCTCTCTCTCTCTCTCTCTCTCTTACACACACACACACACACATTTTTGGCAGAATGATAAATAAACCTAAATTATCCGTTGTGTGAAATTTGTGTAATCTTGTATTAGATGCGCTCTTTTGCAAATTAAACCATTAAAACATTTAATTTGGACGCAAACAAAACAAACTGCATTAAACATTTTCAACGTTTGTTATGAAATGAATCTCTATAAACAGTTGCTTTTTAGAGGATGTCGATTCATAAATCAGATTTTACAAAAACCCTATAGATCTGTGTCTCTAATAATTCGGCGCCATTAAATGTTTCTGTTATAAATCCACGAATCGAAATCAGATCGATCCCGGTTATGAATTGATTCGTTCTTTCGTTCTTTATCGAAATAGATATTAATTTTAGACTAAAGACAAAAGATTTTAAATGAGTTTATATAAACAACGATATAATATATATAAAGATGTATATATATATATATATATATATATATATATATATATATAAAGATATAATAAATATATTTATTATTACACAGCACGTATATCTATCTATCTGTCTATGTATCATTTATATATATGTGCTTGTGCGTGTGTGTGTGTTTTATTAAGTGTAATTGTATTTGATATCAATTAATAAAATGCTCCATGACGTCTGACGCGTAGAATTGATGTCGAGTTCCAAAACCAATAATCTAAAATTGAATACGAAATATCCCGAGGTGTAATCATCTGAATGTGGAGAGCGCTGATCGGGTCCTAATCCCGCCCTCTGTTGTCCAAAAGTGGAACTGCAACTGAATTTTTACCGCGAGGTGAACTCCGAAACACTGCATTGTCACATGAATGGACTCACAACGACACCCAGCGGCCGATTTATTAACTACAGTTCCTTGGTTCTGCAACTATTATCCATTTAATCAGCTCCACTTTCCATAAAGAGCTCATCTTACCCCATCCGCTTCATACTTTGCTTAATCTCTGGGGGGGGGGGGGGGGGGGTTCCTCATGTCCATCCAGGGGAGAACGTTTCGGGCGCTGGGCAGATACACCCAGGACAGGACGCCAATCTATCACTGGACACACACTCACACACACAGACAGGCTCTATATGGGGCGATTTGGAGAATTCAATTGACTTGATCCATGTTTTTGGACTGTGGGAGGAAACCGGAGAACCCGGAGGAAACCCACGCGGACACACGGAGAACATGGAAACTCCACCCAGATTGGGATTCGAACCGGGAATCCCTTGCGCTGAGAGGAGAACATGCTACTATCGCTGGACACACACTCACTCACACACACACACTATATGGGGCAATTTATGTTTGTGTACTTTTGCTCGCGTGGATATTCTCTGGTTTCCTTCCACAGTCCAAAAACATAGATTCAAGGTGAATTGTCTGCTCTAAATTTCGACTGTCTGATGTGCGCGTGTGTCCAATGATTATGAGATGAAATGTTTACCATTATCATATAACATTACAAGGTGGCGGCGGCAGCACGGTGGCTTAGTGGTTTAGCATGTTCTCCTCTCAGTGGTAGGGATTCCCAGTTCGAATCCCCATCTGGTTGGAGTTTCCATGTTCTCCCCGTGTCTGTGTGGGTTTCCTCCAGGTTCTCCGGTTTCCTCCCACAGTCCAAAAACATGGATCAAGTCAACTGAATTCTCAAAATTGCCCCATATAGAGTGTGTCTGTGTGAGTGAGTTTGTGTCCAGTGATAGATTGGCGTCCTGTCCTGGGTGTATCTGCCCAGAGCCCGAGACGTTCTCCCCTGGATGGGCATGGGGAACCCCACCGCGACCCTAATAGAGGATAAAGCGGAAGATAATGAATGAATGAATTACAAGGTGGCACGGTGGTTTAGTGGTTTAGCATGTTCTCCTCTTAGCACTGGGGATCCCTAGTTCAAATCCCAATATGGGTGGAGTTTCCATGTTCTCCCCGTGTCCGCGTGGGTTTCCTCCGGGTTCCTCCCACAGTCCAAAAACATGGATCAAAGTCAATTGAATTCTCCAAATTGCCCCATATAGAGTGTGTGTGTAAGTGAGTGTGTGCCCAGCGATGGATTGGCGTCCTGTCCTGGGTGTATCTGCCCAGCGCCCGAAACGTTCTCCCCTGGATGGGCATGGGGAACCCGCCCCCCCCACAACCCTAATAGAGGATAAAGCGGAAGATGATGGATGGTTATCCCACCATACAACAAATCTCTGCACATCCTTAACGCTGATTACCTCTCATGACGTCATTGGAAGTGGACAGGGACGGCCTCAGGGCCACACAGGGCCCTCCACATATTTAACACTCTCTATAGATTTTATTTATTTACTTAAACTAACAGGACGGCACGGTGGCTTAGTGGTTTAGCATGTTCTCCTCTCAGCGCTGGGAGCCCCGGTTCGAATCCCAATCTGGGTGGAGTTTGCATGTTCTCCCCGTGTCTGCGTGGGTTTCCTCCCACAGTCCAAAAACATGGATCAAGGTCAATTGAGTTCTCCAAATTGCCCCACATAGAGCGTGTGAGTGAGTGTGTGCTCAGTGATAGATTGCCCCCCCCCTTCTCCTGGGTGTATCTGCCCAGCACCCGAGACGTTCTCTCCTGGATGGGCATGGGGAACCCCCCCCCCCCCGAGACCCTATTAGAGGATAAAGCGGAAGATAATGGATGGATATAACTTTACAGTAACTAGGTGTAGCCACTAGATGGTGCCAAAGGGAAAGCCATTATCCGGACTCGCTCGTTTTTAATAAAAGTTAGATCTCTGTTAATTTCATAATTAAGTATTAATGAATTAATTATTTATTAATTACCTTAGAAACTAAAACTGAGCCAGGATCGAATGTTGACTGATCTTTTCGGATCCAGATAAACAGCAGTGACAAAAACAGCACACACACACACGTGATCCACTCCCAGGTCATTTTATTAAGCCACGCCCCCTCGTCATCAAACTCCCTGTCCACGGCAGCAGCTTCGTCCGCCGGTCCTCCAGCAGAGCGTCCATTCGACGCAAAAAGCCGTGCAAATGTCGCCATCTGCCGTCCACAAAAGGAACTGCACACCATGTAACCGCGAGACGAGCCCGGAGATGCGGCATAATCATACGAATGGATACAAAACGACCCCCAGCGGCCACTTTAACAGGTACAGTTCCTGCTCCACTTAGAACATAGAGAACACACGTTGTAGTTTTACAGTTACACACTGCAGTTTATTCTTTCTATGGCGGCGCTGGAATCAGCACACACATTACATACATCCACCTTAATGCTCCACCACCTCAGAGCTGTAAAATCAGAGACAGCGGGTTGTCTAGAGAATCGATAACCTAAACTGAGGGACAATCTGTCTTCTGTGATCACGGGACGAGAGCCGGGAATGTGGTGGATAGTTCTGATTTACTGTACCACCACCCTGTCTCCCCCACCTCGGAGCTGTAAAATCAGAGACAGTGGGTTGTCTGTTGTCCCTCAGTTTACGTCATCGATATTCTAACCCATCTTCCATGATCACGGGACGAGAGACGGGTATGTGGTGGATAGTTCTGATTTACTGTACCACCACCACCCTGTCTCCCCCACCGCAGAGCTGTAAAATCAGAGACAGTGGGTTGTCTGTTGTCCCACAGTTTAGGTTATCGAGTCTCTAATACGTCTTCCGTAATCACGGGACGAGAGACGGGAATGTGGTGGAGAAGTTCTGATTTACTGTACCACCACCACCCTGTCTCCCCCACCTCAGAGCTGTAAAATAAGAGACAGCATATTGTCTGTTGCCCCACAGTTTAGGTTATCGATTCTCTAATCCGTCTTCCGTAATCACGGGACGAGAGACGGGAATGTGGTGGAGAAGTTCTGATTTACTGTACCACCACCACCCGGTCTCCCCCACCTCAGAGCTGTAAAATCAGAGACAGCGTATTGTCTGTTGTCCCAGTTTAGGTTATCGATTCTCTAATCCGTCTTCCGTGATCACGGGACGAGAGACGGGTATGTGGTGGATAGTTCTGATTCACTTTTATCACCACCACCACCCTGTCTCCCCCACCTCAGAGCTGTAAAATCAGCGACCGTGGGTTGTCTGTTGTCCCACAGTTTAGGTTATCGATTCTCTAATCCGTCTTCTGTGATCATGGGACGAGAGACGGGAATGTGGTGGATAGTTCTGATTTACTGTACCACCACCACCCTGTCTCCACCACCCCAGAGCTGTAAAATCAGAGACAGTGGGTTGTCTGTTGTCCCACAGTTTACATCATCGATATTCTAATCCGTCTTCCATGAATACGGGACGAGAGACGGGAATGTGGTGGATGGTTCTGATTCACGTCTCCCCCACCCCGGAGCTGTAAAATCAGAGACCGTGGGTTGTCTGTTGCCCCAAAGGTTAGGTTATTGATTCTCTAATCCGTCTTCCGTGATAACTGGACAAGAGACAGGAATGTGGTGGATAGTTCTGATTTACTTGTACCACCACCACCCTGTCTCCACCACCCACTCTCACAGAATTAGATGGAGTACAATCAGTAACTGTAGAACTACAAAGTTCATCATTTTGAAGCGTAGTGAACAAACAAAAAAAAAAAAAAAAAAAAAAAAAAAAAAAAAAAGAATTTAAAACCCTAATCAAAGGGAAAAAACAGATTTATTTTTACATATAGACAGTTTAATCAGTGTTTTCATGGCGGTTCTCAGGTCGCGAATTCCGCCGCCTCAGCCCCGCAGTCATTACATGGATTTTAAAAGATGGGCCTGTACAGTTTATCAATCATCAATTTTTTTTTTTGTTTTAAAACAAATGATGTGTGTGTACATCTGTAAACACGAATCCGTCAAAATTCAACCTTCAGTGCGCCGTGTACCACGTGCCCTTCACGAACTAAAGCGTCAGACCCCCATTGCACCATCCGCACACTCACACGACCCTCGCACACCCCCATTTAAATTCAGCCCCAACGAAAGAAACGCAAAAAAAGACGGGTTGCCAGTGCCGTTTAAACCGCGTGAGCATGAAAAACGCAGAGTTTTGGAAAGTGCAGCCTGCCTCCCGAAACTGACAAAAACCTCATTGGGAATTCAAAAGATCAAAAACGACGACGACGACGACGCCAGTCGCCCTTTGACCGAAGCTGCGGCGGCAAAACCAAAACGGAGAGCGACGGACAAACAGAAGCACTATTTACATATTAGCAAAGAGACTAGCGACATTTATCTACAATATATAAGTAATATATTCATTCAACCCAATAATCCCAGCTTAAACAAACCAGGATCAGCTAATCCTATTATTTACAGAATACCATCGGCGTCATCACAGGGCAGGTTTGGAAGATGGCTTCGGAACGGGAATGAATTATTAAAAAAAAAAAAAAAAAAAAAAAAAAAAAAAAAAAAAAAAAAAAAAAAGCTAAGCCCACTTGGTACAACTCCATGTAACGCAAACGTTAATGCACTTATTTAAAAGCACTTTTATTCTAGGCGGTGGAACATGTTAAAAACGGGGAGTGCTGCAAACCTCTGGCCCCAAAAAAGGGAGGGGGAAAAAAAAAAAAAAAAAAAAAAAAAAAAAAAAAAAAAAAAAAAAAAAAAAAAAAAAGTTTGGACACGCCCCTTTTTGCCCCACTTAGCTTCCAGTTTCACTTACTGGAAAGCTGGACTTAGATGGACTACAGAATGTAACTGTAGAACTACAGTCTGTGAACTACAGTACGTCCAACCTGTTCTCTAAATCACACCACCACAGAGCAGGTATGGTTTGGTCCTATCCCAGCAGTGCCACTTAGATGTTTAAATGAAACTCCAGCAGCACTGCTGCACTAATACCCCCTCACCCCATCAGTGTCACTGCAGAACTGACAATAAACAATCCACCACCCAAATGATACCTGTTCTGTGATGCTGCTGACCAACAGAGAACCAAGAACCAACAGGGGACTAACAACAAAGATGGACTACAGTCTGGAATTTTTAAAACTACAAACTCCACCTCTATGATCGACGAAGATGGACGATAAAAGACAAGGGGGCGTGTCCTAACGTTGGACTGGTACCGTGTTCACTCACGATTGGTGGTTCACCGGCCGTTAAAACGCAGTGAATGCCATGGAAGTGTTTATTTAGGGACATCTTCACAGATCCGCTTCGGTTTGACGTTGCAGTTCGGAGACGGTCCCTTTAGAACATAAAGTCACGGATGGGATAGGCTCCAAAGCACTCCGCTCGCCTCCACAGAGCCCCCACCTCACCTGGAAAAAGCTGGGATGCATTAGAATGGTGAGTGTGAGCCGTGTTTTTTGTGGGCGACCTCCCAAACGCCATTTCCTTCTTTTCTCTCGTTACGGAACTCGACCTCAGCGTCGGTGCGGGTCACATGCTTTCTGGATGTACCTCACAGGCCTTTCGGTGCGGCTTCAAGCAAACAGTTTGGGGAAGGCCCGAGACCGGCGTGCACAATGGCGGGACAGGGTTTGAGATGAAGGGACCTATCAGGAAAGCAAGACCGTGACGCCACGCTGGAACCCGACCTCAAAGTGGTTTATATTTAGACAACGCGGCGAGACACGAACGGGGCATTGAGCCGATGCCACGCTAGACGTCAAGGAGTGAGGGCGTGATTATTTAATGCGTTCCGCGTCAACAAGCCATCGATTTACTCTGGAGAACCGCGTCAGGCCGATCGGTGGGAGGTGCGAGTTCGTTGGAGATCTTCTGTTTCCCTGTATTAAATACATTACCACCTGGTGGCGCCACATCGGACGGTCTATTCTGCCTCGGCTTCTGCTAGTCTAGCGCGACCGCGGCGTATGACACATAAACGTCACATAAATAATACGAACAGTCCGGGACCGTCACGCCGGTCCCCAAAGTGACGCCCGCCGCACCTCAGCTCAAACGAGAGTTCCGGCGTCCGGGTTCCCACGGCGACGCAAGACAGGAACGGGCGTGGGGACAAGCACTGACGTTAGCATGGCGCCGACGAGACGGAAAACGCTTCGTCTGAAGACCTGAAGGGAGGAGGAGGCGTTGGGGGGAAGGGGGGGTTAATGAGGAACTCTGGACGATGTGCACTGTACCCAAGCGCGAAGACGTACATACGAGAGGACAGACGAAACTGCATCATTATGGGATGTAAGAAAGATCGAAGTCGTCCCACGCGTGTGCAGTTTGCAGAAAAACCACTCGCCACTAAAAAGGAGGGTGGGGGAGCGTTCCGGAACGTTCCAGTTAGCGAGACAGGGCTTGGGAGTCACGTGGCGGTGGATTCTGGGGGTGTTTTTTTGTTTCTTTTTTGTTTTTTTTTTGAAGGGGGTGCTTCTAACACGGCACTGATTAAAGCACAGCCGAGTGTCCGATGTTAGCGGATGGTACGGGTTGGTCAGCGATTAGTGGAGTGGTGAGTGGGACAGAACCTTGGCAGAGTTCCAGAAGGTGGACGCTCCGGGCTCTACCTGTCCTTCAGTTCTCTTGTGACCCGCTTGGTGATGCGGCCGCAGAACAAGCCCATCAGGAACAGGAGGCAGATACCGAGGGTCATCATGACCAGGAGGTAGTTCTTCGAGGGCGAGGCCATCACTTGGAAAGCCAGGTCTGCGAAGCCGTCAGCTGGTGCCACCTGGTGGGCAAAAAAATAAAAAAAAAAAAAATAAATAAAAACGTTAGGGCGGCACGGTGGCTTAGTGGTTGGCATGTTCTCCTCTCAGCACTGGGGATTCCCGGTTCGAATCCCCATCTGGGTGGAGTTTCCCTGTTCTCCCCGTGTCCGCGTGGGTTTCCTCCGGGTTCTCCGGTTTCCTCCCACAGTCCAAAAACATGGATCAAGTCAATTAAACTCTCCAAATTGCCCCATATAGAGTGTGTCTGTGGTGTGAGTGAGTGTGAGCCCAGTGATAGATTGGCATCTTGTCCTGGGTGTATCTGCCCAGCGCCCGAGAATGGGCATGAGGAGATGGGCTGATCGACCCTTCAGGTTCTTCATGATGGTAAGGTCCACAGCGACGCTCAGAGACCAAGGCCTGCAAACCTGCCCCAGTTCCAGGACGTTGCTCACAGTCTAATCTAGTTATCCATTTATTAAATTCATTATCTCCCGCTTTATCCTCTATTAGGGTCGCAGTGGGGTTCTCCATGCCCATCCAGGGGAGAACGTCTCAGGCGCTGGGCAGATACACCCAGGACAGGGCGCCAATCCATCGCTGGGTACACACTCACTCACACAGACACACTCTATATAGGGCAATTTTTGAGAATTCAATTGACTTGATCCATGTTTTTGGACTGTGGGAGGAAACCGGAGAACCCGGAGGAAACCCACGCAGACACGGGGAGAACATGGAAACTCCACCCAGATGGGGATTCGAACCGGGAATGCCTAGCGCTGAGAGGTGAACGTGCTAACCACTAAGCCACCGTGCCACCCGAATCTAGTTATGTTGTCCCAAATGTGTTGGACGGTGTTCGGGGAGGTCCCCCTCCGGATATTCATTTGTCTCAAATGTATGAATTTATTTAATGTAGACAGATGAACCTTGGCTGCGTAGCTCCACATTTCCTTTCGCTCCTCCAGGCGCTTTTTACACTCCGGCTGCAGCCTCACCCGCTTGTCCTCGAGAGCCTCCATCAAACAGGCCATTTCTAAAAACCAAAACCAAAGCAAATAAGTGCTGGGATAGGTTACAAAACACACCCTCAAACATGGTTTAATGAACGAACGGCGTGCATGTGGCGTGTACTCACGTCGTCCCTGGCCGGGTGTGATGGCTGCACACTGGTGTTTCAGGTCCAAAGCACAGGCCGTGTGCAGGACGGGGTCCACGAAAATGTCCGCCTTGCTTTCCTTCAGCAGATTGAGGACTTCCTGCACAGAGAGGAGAGGGAAAACATTACAGATTAACACCGAATCTCTGACACAAATTAGGGGGTTACCGTTGTGCATTTTCAAGGTTTGGCTCAGAGCAGGGGTCGCCGTAGCGCACTAATGCGGTTTTGGTCAGATTAGGGGGGTCTCCGTGGCACAGTGACCCTCTAATCTGACCGAAACCTTGAGTGCCACAGTGACCCTCTAATCTGACCAAAAACAACATGTGTGCCATGGCAGACCCATAATCTGACTATAACCGAGTGAGTGTGCCACAGCGACCCTCTAATCTGACCAAAACCACGAGTGTGCCACAGAGACCCCCCTAATCTGACCAAAACCTTGAGTGCCACACTCATGTGGTTTTGGTCAGATTGGAGTTCCGGTGTTACACACTCACATGGTACACTCACACGGTTTTGGTCAGATTAGGGATCTGCCGTGGCACACTCATGCAGTTTTTATCAGATTAGGGGGGTCTCTGTGGCGCACTCATGCGGTTTTGGTCAGATTAGAGGGTCGCTGTGGCGCGCGCACACAGTTTTTGTCAGATTAGGGGTCTGCTGTTGCACAATCGCGTGGTTTTGGTCAGATTGGAGTTCCGGTGTTACACACTCACATGGTACACTTATGCAGTTTTGGGGGTCTGCGTGGCACACTCATGCAGTTTTGGTCAGATTAGAGGGTCACTGGCGCGCACACACAGTTTTTGTCAGATTAGGGGTCTGCTGTGGCGCACTTGCACAGTTTTGGTTAGATTAGGGGGGTCTCTGTGGCGCACTCATGCGTTTTTGGTCAAATTAGGGGTCTGCCGTGGCGCACTCATGCGGTTTTGGTCAGATTAGAGGGTCGCTGTGGCGCACTCATGCGGTTTTGGTCAGATTAGAGGGTCGCTGTGGCGCACTCATGCGGTTTTGGTCAGATTAGGGGTCTGCTGTGACACTCACAAGGTTTTGGTGAGATTAGGGTTCTGCCGTGGCACACTAATGTGGTTTTGGTCAGATTAGAGGGTCGCTGTGGCGCACTCACTCGGTTATAGTCAGATTATGGGTCTGCCATGGCACACTCATGTTGTTTTTGGTCAGATTAGTGGGTCGCAGTAGCACTCGCATGGTTTTGGACAGATTAGGGGTCTGCCGTGGCACACTCATGTTTTTGGTCAGATTAGGGGGTCTCTGTGGCACACTCGCGCGGTTTCGGTCAGATTATTGGTCTGCCCTGGCACACTCACATGATTTTGGTCAGATTAGAGTTCCGGTGTCGCACATTTAGAAGGTTTTGGTCAGATTACAGGACCACCGTTAGGTATTCAAGTGGTTTTGCTCAGACTAGGGGTTCGCTTTTGCACATCTCTGTGGTTTTGGTTGGATTAGGGTTCTGCTGTGCGCTCCAGGTCGTCTCCAGCTGATGACCTCCATCAGGAACTTTCGTTGTAGTCAAAATGAGACAATAGAGTACAAACAGAGCAGGTCCAATAAACGAGAACCACAACAGATTTACGGGGTTACCTTCTTGCAGTCCTCATTTTTGAGTCTCAGTAGATGGGACTTCAGACACTCCTCCACCTGACCCGTCTGCTCCTGCGCCGTCGCCTCCTCAGCACAATGGTCCATTATCTAAACCACACAAACACAGAGACGGGACAAATGAAGGCTGTTCAACAGACATACAGTAGTTCTCCAACTTAGAATAGGGAATTATTCAGGTGGTGGATGTGGTGGTGTCCTATGAGAAGCGATGAAGGACGATGAGGATGAATGGTCACTCCAGAGGACATGCCTCCTCTGCTGCTGTAGCTAATCAGGCCTCTCCGTCGGGAAAACTGATGCAGAAGTTGGGCGGTTGCCGGGGGAACCGTACTTGTCGGAGAGCATTGTGCTGAAACTAAAAGTTGGGTGGAGGTGGGATTACGGTGGGGGGTGGAGGTAGTTTTCAGGATTAGGGCTCCTTAAATCCAGTTAAACGCTATGAGACAATTTTATAAAAACACTTTAGGGATGGGGTGGCACGGTGGCTTAGTGTTTAGCATGTTCTCCTCTCAGCTCTAGGGAGTCCCGGTTCGAATCCCAATCTGGGTGGAGTTTCCATGTTCTCACCGTGTCCGCGTGGGGTTCCTCCGGGTTCTCCGGTTTCCTCCCACAGTCCAAAAACAAGGATCAGGGTCAATTAAGTTCTCCAAATTGCCCCATATAGAGTGTGTGTGTGTGTGTGTGTGTGTGTGTGAGTGAGTGTGTGCCCAGCGATAGATTGCCCCCCCCCCCCTGTCCTGGGTGTATCTGCCCAGCACCTGAGACGTTCTCCCCTGGATGGGCATGGGGAACTCCGCCCCCACAACCCTAATGGAGGATAAAGCGGAAGATAATGGATGGATGGATAGTATGTAGAGCATGTTCTCCTCTCAGCACTAGGGATTCCCGGGTCGAATCCTGGGTGGAGTTTCCATGTTCTCCCCGTGTCCGCGTGGGTTTCCTCCGGGTTCTCCGGTTTTCACCCACAGTCCAAAAACATGGATCAAGTCAGTTGAGTTCTCCAAATTGCCCCATATAGAGTGTGTCTGTGTGAGTGAGTGTGTCTCCAGCGATGGATTGGCGCCCTGTCCTGGGCGGCCCAGCGCCCGAAACGTTCTCCCCTGGATGGGCATGGGGAACCCCCTCACGACCCTACTATAGGATAAAGCAGAAGATAATAGATGGATGGACTTTAGGGATGGCCTTTTCCTGTTCCATGGTCCGGCGCGTCCTCCTCACCTCCTTGCCGCAGTGCTTCTGAAGCTGAGGATCCAGTCTGTAGTCGAGCGCCGACTCCTGCAGGATCACCCTCATCTGGTCCTCGCAGTCCGACGACAGGCGCTGAGAACGCACGACACGTGATGATCAGATCAGAACGTAGCTACGACGACCGACCGCCGATGACCGGCGCGTACCTGATCTGCAAACTTCAGCTTGAGGCAGGAAATGACCCGACCCTCCAGCTCCAACTCGTCCTTCACCTTAGTCAGCACGTTCTGACAGAACTTGGGAATGTCTGCTTTGCAGGCTTTCCGGAGAACAGGATTGAGTCTGTAGTCTGAGCAAAGCGAGATCTGTTAGACCCGAGGCATGCGCAGACGCGACCCGAACGAGACGAGTGTTTCCGGGGACGCCGGGCTCACCTGTGTTCTGAGTGATCTGCCGCTTGGTGATCATTTGCTTGCACTTCGGGTCCATCAGCTCGTTGTTCTTGTTCTGCTTCAAGCACTGCAGCATGTTCTTGGCGTCGGAGTCCGTGCAGAAACGCTGAGACGGAAACAGAGTGGTGAGGACAACACGGTTGGTGGTACAAACAGATTGGAATTAGACATGGAGGCACAGCCGTGAGCGTTGGGACTCGTGTGGGTGTCCTGGTGACGGTGATGTGGTGGGGTTGCATCATGTTGTGGTGAAGTAATGACATGGTGAGGTGGTGAGGTGAGGTCACATGACTCCAACAGTACCTCACCACATCACATCACGTTATCACCTCACCATGTCGTGTTGTCGTGAGGTCACATGACACCAACAGCACCTCATCACCTCATAATGTCGCCAACACCACCTCACCTCATGTCGTGTTGTGGTGATGTATTGAGGTGCTGTTGGCGTCATGGTGAGCAGTCATGTGACATGGTGTGGTAAGGTGGTGTTGGTGTCATGGTTATGTGGTGAGGTGCCTTGTGATATGGTGTTGGTGTCATGGTGACAAGGTGCTGTGGTAAGGTGATGACATGGTGAGGAGTCATGAGGCGTGGTGTTGGTGTTATGGTAATGTGGTGAAGCCTCATGTGACGTAGTGTTGTCATTAGGTAATGACGTGGTGCTGGTGTCATGTGACGTGCTGCTGTGGTAATGTGATGTGACGTGGTGAGCGTGGTGTCACGGTGCTGTGGTGTTGGTGTCATTGGTCATGGTGACGTGATGAGGTAATGACATGGTGGGGGTGGTGTCCTCATGGTGACATGGTGCTGTGATGCTGGTGTCATGGTGAGGTGATGATATGGTGGGGGTGGTGTCCTCATGGTGACCTGGTGCTGTGGTGTTGGTGTCATGGGGACGTGGTGGGGGTGGTGTCCTCATGGTGATCTGGTGCTTTGGTGTCATGGGTCATAATGACATGGTGGGGGTGGTGTCCTCATGGTGACCTGGTGCTGTGATGCTGGTGTCATGGTGACGTGGTGAGGTGATGATATGGTGGGGGTGGTGTCCTCAAGGTGACCTGGTGCTGTGGTGTTGGTGTCATGGGTCATGGTGATGTGATGACATGTTGGGGGTGGTGTCCTCATGGTGACCTGGTGCTGTGATGCTGGTGTCATGGTGACGTGGTGAGGTGATGACATGGTGGGGGTGGTGTCCTCATGGTGACCTGGTGCTGTGGTGTTGGTGTCATGGGTCATGGTGATGTGATGACATGTTGGGGGTGGTGTCCTCATGGTGACCTGGTGCTGTGGTGTTGGTTTCATGGGTCATGGTGAGGTGATGACATGGTGGGGGTGGTGTCCTCATGGTGACATGGTGCTGTGGTGTTGGTGTCATGGGTCATGGTGAGGTGATGACATGGTGGTGTGGTGTCCTCATGGTGACCTGGTGCTGTGGTGTTGGTTTCATGGGTCACGGTGACATGGTAAGGGTTTCGTCCTCATGGTGACATGGTGCTGTGGTGTTGGTGTCATGGGTCATGGTGATGTGATGACATGGTGGGGGTGGTGTCCTCATGGTGACATGGTGCTGTGGTGTTGGTTTCATGGGTCATGGTGACATGGTGAGGGTTTCGTCCTCATGGTGACATGGTGCTGTGGTGTTGGTGTCATGGTCATGGTGATGTGATGACATGGTGGGGGTGGTGTCCTCATGGTGACATGGTGCTGTGGTGTTGGTGTCATGGGTCATGGTGAGGTGATGACATGGGTGGGGTGGTGTCCTCATGGTGACCTGGTGCTGTGGTGTTGGTTTCATGGGTCATGGTGACATGGTGAGGTGATGTGGTGGTGTCGTAAAGGTGACATGGTGCTGTGGTGTCGGTGTCATGGTGATGTGGTAAGGTGATGACATGTTGGGGGTTGTGTAGTCATGGTGACATGGTGCTGTGGTGTTGGTGTCATGGGTCATGGTGACGTGATGAGGTGATGACATGGTGGGGGTGGTGTCCTCATGGTGACCTGGTGCTGTGATGCTGGTGTCATGGTGACGTGATGACATGGTGGGGGTGGTGTCCTCATGGTGACCTGGTGCTGTGATGCTGGTGTCATGGTGAGGTGATGACATGGTGGAGGTGGTGTCCTCATGGTGACCTGGTGCTGTGGTGTTGGTTTCATGGCGATGTTTGGAGGTAATGTGATGTCGTGTTTTATCAGAAGCTCAGGTCGTTTCGCACCTTGATCATTTGCTTGCACACCCTCATCAGCTGATAGTCCAGCTCAGGGTCCATCATCTCCATCTCCTGCAGCCTGAAGACCTTCTGATGGCAGCTGAGGGTCAGCACCAGCTTATTCTCTTTAAGACACTCAAGGACCTGCGAGAGCAAAAACACAGGACAGGACACAGTGAGACAGTCTATTTACAAAGCATACAAACATCAACCAAGCCGTTTAGAACGTCCCATTCCAAACGGGTCATCCTAAAGTATTCTGGGATGGCTCTAGATTAAAGACTTCAGAGCGCGGCTGTGGAAATGATGACACCAGAACGAACTAGAACAGCGACTGCGAGCCAGCATCGGAGGTATTCTGACAGCAAGACGGGGCTAGAGACGTCTCACAGCAAGACGCCCAGTCCCCCGGCATCGCATGAATTTGGCATGTTCTTCCCAAATGGGCAGAGCTTTTGCTTCTCCAGTTAAACATAGGTGAAGGGTATCTACAGAACACCATGCACCGGGGTGGGCTCCAAACGGCTTACCTGAGCATTGCCAAACGTGACGGACGGACACAACCGGTTGATGTCCTTCTTGCACAACTCGTACAAGTCCGGTTCTAGACGCAGATCTTCAGACTGCAAACAGGAGAACACACATTTTGAGTGGCTGATGAAACGTTACAGCGTTACCAAGGCAACCTCTGAAAACTTAAATGCATTATAATTAATACCAATATTATGATTCTAGGTGGCACGGTGGCTTAGTGGTTTAGCATGTTCTCCTCTCAGCACTAGGGATTCCCGGTTTCGAATCCCCATCTGGGTGGAGTTTCCATGTTCTCCCCGTGTCCGCGTGGGTTTCCTCCGGGTTCTCCGGTTTCCTCCCACAGTCCAAAAACATGGATCAAGTCAATTGAGTTCACCAAATTGCCCCATAGAGAGTGTTTATGTGTGTGTGTGTGAGTGTGTGGCCAGCGATGGATGGATGGGCAAATGGAACACCCCCCCCCCGCGACCCTAATAGAGGATAAAGCAGAACATAATGTATGGACGATTGGAGTCAGTGATGGGGCGGCACGGTGGTTTAGTGGTTAGCATGTTCTCCTCTCAGCGTTTGGGATTTCCGGTTCGAATCCCCATCTGGGTGGAGTTTCCATGTTCTCCCCGTGTCTGCATGGGTTTCCTCCGGGTTCTCCGGTTTCCTCCCACAGTTCAAAAACATGGATCAAGTCAATTGAGTTCTCCAAATTGCCCCATAGAGAGTGTTTACATATGTGTGAGTGAGTGTGTGCCCAGCGATGGATTGGCGCCCTGTCCTGGGTGTATCTGTCCAGCGCCTGAAACGTTCTCCCCTGGATGGGCATGGGGAACCCCACCGCGACCCTAATAGAGGATAAAGCGGAAGATAATGTATGGATGAATTATGATTCTATGAATCTACTCATGACACGGGCTACAGTACGTTAGGATGTTAGGATGGAGAAACAAGGTGGAGTACTGCCTCCCATGTGACTCCACCCCACAATATGCAGTATAGATGCCAGAGCAGGGTGAGTGTTTTATACGAGTTACAGTAGGCGCCCATGCTCATCCATCCATTATCTTACACTTTATCCTCCATTAGTGTTGCGGGGGGGACATCCATTAGTGTTGCGGGGGGGTTCCCCATTCCCATCCAGGGGAGAACGTTTCGGGCGCTGGGCAGATACACCCAGGACAGGGTGCCAATCTATCACTGGACACACTCACACACTCTATATGGGGCAATTTGGAGAACTCAATTGAATTGATCCATGTTTTTAGACAGTGGAAGGAAACCGGAGAACCCGGAGGAAACCCACACGGACACGGGGAGAACATGGAAACTCCACCCAGATTGGGATTCGAACCGGGAATCCTGGAGAACGTGCTGACCACTAAGCCACCGTGCCGCCCTGAAATTACTCACAACACGGGATATGTTGTACACTATGTTAAGACGGAGAAACGAGGTGGAGAACTGCCTCCCATGTGACAACGCCACGCTGATGCCAGACCATAATATGTAGTACAGAGGCCAGAACAGGGTGCGGGTTTTATAAGAGTCACAGAAGGCCGCCATGCTCCCTCATCTCCTCTAAAGCCGAGAGAATCTCACCATCTCCAGCTCCTCCACCCGGAGCTGCTTGCGGCACTTCAGGGACACGCGCTGCTCCTTCACGTCCTGCAGAGTGTCATTTCTGACGGTGGTGCTGAGGCAGATCACCACGTCACCTCTGAGGGAACGAAACGGAACACGAGCACGGTGAGGAATCAGAATCAAAGATGGAGGATTAACAACCTAACGAAAAAAAAAAAAAAAAAAAAAAAAAAAAGAAAACGCACTTCTTTTTGATGTTGGGACACAGTTTGAGGACGTCCTCCTTGCAGGCCATCTTAAATTTATAGGAGAAGCGGAAATCTTTCATCTGAATCTGTAAAGAGAGAGAAAAATAAACGATAAAAAAAATTAACTAAAAATCCATTGCAAAGACAAGCACTTTCTGCAAACTGCAGCCCTCTTGTGGTAAAAGTGTGTAACTGCAGCAAAGCTCAGTTAATAAGTTAAACTGAGTAAAAGTGATCGTCATTCTGAAGCTTTATATTAAAGCTCCAACTACTCCTCCATTTAAATCAAACCCACCACCCCACCCTAAAGACTGCCCCTGGACACCCCCCCCCCACCACCACCCTTGTCCAACTCCACCCCGTATTCCTCCATCACCCGCCTTCATCAGGCCTCCAACTCCTTTCTCTTTGGCCTAACCTGTCCCCCCACCCCCAACTCCCTGACCCTGGCTCACCCAACCGCCTCCAACTCCTTCCTCTTCAGTCCTACCCCTATGGCATTGACCCACCCAATTGACCCTTTCAGGCCAATTCCACCCCTCCAACTCCTTAGTCCAATTAGCTGTGTCCTCTTTTGGCACCAACCCACGTCTTTTGCCCCCCCTCCCCCACCCTGGCCAACTCCACTCCTTCAACTTCTACCCACTGATTGGGTGGAACAGACCCATCTCGTCCTGTTGCACTGAGCAACCGCTTAAACTCCTACCCTTTTGGCAAGGACCTTCCCCTCTGGCCCCACCCACCTCTCGGACACCTCCCTTCCCGCTCAATGCCATTGGGTGACTTGGCAACCTGGTCTACACGTGCTCTCAGGATAATTTATCTCCTCCATAAAGACGTGAACCCTCACCAGCTGGAAGTGAGTCACGCCCACAGCGCACTTCTCATTCATCTCCTTCTGATGTTTGTTCTGCACCAGACACTCCATCAGGTCCCCCGTGTCGATCTGATTATCCGCCACGTCCTGTGTGGAGGAAAAGACACGTTCAGTTCTACTGTATCCGTCTGCTCACAGGACGGGAGAACGTGGGAGAGCAGCGGGACTCACATGGCAGTGGGCCTGGATGATGGGCTCGCAGGCGCGAATCAGCAGCGCTTCGATCTGAATGTCCTGGAAAGAGACGAGACGGATGGATGGACGAGAAGACGGACCTAATAACCATCAGATTAACCCTTTAGGTTCTGTTCCATGTCGTATCATAATCCGTAGCACATCGTTCTCAATCAGAGGAACTACAGACACAGGGAACCCAATGCCGTTGCCCAAGAGCCCAACAGCAGGCTTTCAGAACTAAAGGAACCTTTAGAGCAGTTCCTTACAACCGTCCTCGGCTCCGTTTTTTTGTGCAACAACGTACGGTGGCTTAGTGGTAGCACGTTCTCCTCTCAGCACTAGGGATTCCCGGTTCGAATCCCAAACTGGATGGAGTTTCCATGTTCTCCCCGTGTCCACGTGGGTTTCCTCCGGGTTCTCCGGTTTCATCCCACAGTCCAAAAACATGGATCAAGGTCAACTGAATTCTCCAAATTGCCCCATATAGAGTGTGTGTGTGTGAGTGGGTGTGTGCCCAGTGATAGATTGGTCCCCTGTCCTGGGTGTATCTGCCCAGCACCCGAAACGTTCTCTTCTGGATAGGCATGGGGAACCTCCCCCCCCCCCGCGACCCTAATAGAGGATAAAGTGGAAGATAATGGATGGAAAAACAACGTTCCTCTTTAAGACTGGGGGGGGGGGGGGTTGAAACAACTAAGGAGGTTCTACAAGTGCTATGGGTGGCAGATGCCTGTAAACAGTACTAGAACCTCTTGTTATTGCCATTATAGACCTGACAAACATTTGGAATCAGAAAGATGATGTCGGCATAACAACCATTATATATTTTATTTATTTATTTTTTTTTTTTAACTGATGGGTTAAATGTCAGCAAGAAGTAAAAAATAGGAATTCCATAAAAATGTGGAGCTCAGGAAGTGTTCACAGTGGATGGTTCCCCTCAAAAGCATTAAAGGAACCCAGAACCTTCCACTAGTCCAGACCTAGGCTCTGATTTAAGGCTAAAAGTGGGTGGTTCCACTTTAAAAAGCATTATAAGAAACCCAGAACCATTTGATAGTCCAGAGCAGAGACCTGATTTAAAGGTAAACATGGGTGGTTCCCTTAAAAAGCATTTTAAAGAACCCAAAACCTTTTGATAGTCAGGGTAAACATCTAAATTAATACAGATTTGGAAGAAAAAGGAGTCGAACCTCGGACTCCAGCTCGGTCAGGTTCCCCACTATGTCCCTGCAGTCGGTCGCCAGATCTTCCAAGTGATCCTGAAGACACTCCAATTCCTGAAAAGCCAGAGTTCCACACCTTTAATCACATCGCATGGTTCCACAATACTGTTTCTTAAAGCAGAAGCAGACCCGTCTCATTACCTGGCCCGTTTCGGTCTTCTCGCTGCACCACTTCCCCAGATCGGTCATACAGCGCTTCTGAAGTTCTGGGTCCAGTTTGACATCCAGGGCCCTCTGATGCAAGGTTCTCTGAACCTCCACTCTGCAGTCGCGGGTAAGCTGGAGAACCGACGCAAGGGGATTAGATGCAGTTTTTAAAAAGGTCCCAACTTGCAGATTTCAGCCAATCACATGCGTCTATGAGTTCAGGTTCGGTTCTCGCGACACGAAATTCACGATGCAGTGCTAAACTGGAGAGGTATATTCATTTGAGGAACAAGGGCCTTTCCCAAAATATTCTTACAAAAGCATACATCTATTCTGGTTTTGACACGAAGGCGTCAGAGCCACAGTGCAGCAATTAGTTGGATATGGTGCCGCAGTCCAGTGCTAAAATCTCCCTCATTAAGCGTCAGAAAGACCATGGATTAACCGAAGAATGTGGAGGTCTGATGGATCGATCCTCTACATCAGGGCTATTCAACTAGATTTTTCTGCGGGCCAGATTTGTCAGAGAGCTCTGACCTGTGGGCCAGACATTTTTCAGACCTATACTAATACAAAGTTGTGCTACATCTGTGTTTTCAGTGGACTCGTCCACAGCCAGTGACATGAACTCAGCGTTTCTTAACTGATTTAGAAGAGTCTCGAAAACGTCTGTGGCTAAAACATCAACTCGTCTCCCAGCCATTGTGTCTGACGTAGGGATAGACTTGATTGAAGAAACTACCTGCTGTTTTACCCCGTCATCTGCTACCACCTCATCCACAGCCGCTAGTATGCATTCTTTCACTGTTTCGGTGTCAGTGAATGGTCTTTTCTTTTTAGCAAGAATCCATGCAACACGGAGAGATGCTGCTGTTGCTCTCTGCTGCAAAGTGCAGTTACGGGAGAAGATCGCAGAGCTTCGCTTGTAGTTTGTAATAAGTGATCGTATTTTTGTTTGACGAGCACCAGAAGCCAGTGGATATTCGTTGTTAAAATAACTGTCATAAAATGTTGGCAGTGGACAGCATGAAGCCAAATAAATGAAGGTGTCACTTAGACATTACACCCCAATCACACTGATAAACCGCTCGATTTTTTTTTTTTAAATCAAAAACGTGACGCGTAGAGCCAGCAATCATCCCGCTTTATGAAAGCTACTTCAGAAAAGCTATGCGCTGAAAAACGGGCATGTTGGAGACATCAGTGCCGAATTCCTCATTTTGATAAAAAAAAATAAAAAATAATAATAATAATTGTATTCCCAAAGGAATATGCCTTCGGGGTTTGGTATGTGTGCATATTCATCTGTCCAGTCGTTATTAAATTGTCTTTTCCGTATCGATCTTACGTCTCTTCTTTGACAGCGCCATGCTTCTCAAGTGAGTCTGTTTTGGAAACAATTGAAACGTGCCGCAAAGAGACACAACGTGCCGTAAAGCGCCACACAGTGTCGTAAAATTATTAATATTGCAAATAAAAATGTAATTTTTACGGCGGTTTATCAAATATTTATTATTATTTATGGGGAGATGGGCCGGTTTAAATTCATTAAAGGGCCGGTTCTGGCCCGCCAGTTGAATAGCCCTGCTCTACATCATGTGGCTGACCGGGCTGCGAGTGCATCTCCCACCTGAGGAACACACGGTACCAGGATGCAGCACTACGACACCTCGGGCAACACTCTCACATCCTACATCTACATGGAGGTTTAACACCACCAACCTCAGAATCGTTACAGACCACGTACATCCATCATTTCTGATTGGCATGGCCACACCCACCTCACAGGAGTTTTAAAAAAAATAAATAAATAAAATAAAAAAAAAACCTGCTGCCAACATCTTGGTGATTAAAACCCCAGGACACTTCTGACCAGAACGTTTGATCATACCAGTCCTGTGTTATCAAACTTACACTGGCTACCAGTTAAGTTTCGTATAGAGTACAAAATGTTATTGTCAACAAAATTCTACATAATCAGGCTTCTCACTGAGCCGATTCAACTGTATAAGCCAACACACGAGCTCAGATCTCAAGG